>JARFYF010000063.1:95439573-95450447 GCA_030265395.1 Rhina ancylostomus
CTGGGAGGGGTGGGGCTGAGAGCAGAGGAGCGGCAAATGGCAGAGATACAGGTACGAGCTCTGTCGACCACAGTAGGGGGGAAGCCACAATTAGTAATGAAGTTAGACACCTCGGATGTCCTGGAGTGGAAAGCCTCATCATGGGAGCAGGTGCGGAAGAGGTAGAGAAATTTAGAAAAAGGGACAGCATCCTTGCAACAGATGGGGTGGGAGGAGCTGCAATCGAGGTAGCTGTGGGCATCAGTGGGTTTGTGGGAGATGTCAGTGGATAAGGAATCTCCTGAGATAGAGATGGAAAGATTGAGGAAGTAGAAAGAGGTGTCAGAGATAGTCCAAATGAATTGGAGAGCAGGGTGAAAATTAGTGGTGAAATTTAGTGTGTGAGATAGTAGGTTGTAGGGGAATGTGGGGGAATGGGATTCATGGGATTGCTCTGAGAGCTAGCATTGACTCAATGGCCAAATTACCTCCTCCTTTGCTGCAAGTAAATATGAGAAATATGGGGAAACCATTGCTCATGAAAATGTCAAAAAGTACAGGTGGAAACATTATTGCAATTAAAAGTCCAGGGAAAATGCCCTTTCCCTTTATTTCCTGCCTTAAACCATTGCAGACCATCAATTGTGAATCTTGTTAATGGTCCATGTATCAATTAAAGGCAAAAATTTATCACAAAGCCCCAAAGGGATTAAAAATACTATTTTACCTTTGAGTTTACTTTTTGAGATATTTTTTAAAACGTTAGTAGACTGTCTTCTGAATGTCAGCATGGATATAATTGGACTGTAAACTCTGACTGCCAAATTGACTTTCATTCGGTCCAGATATTGCACAGGTCAAAACTCCATGATGAAGATTAAATATATCCTTATTACAAGATCATAAATTCACTGATATAATTACTAAGGAAATTAAAACATTTTTCACCTATAAATATACAGGCCATTCATTCCTTTGAATGCTGCAAGATGGCAGCCAACCAGTTTTTAAATTTTTTTCAGAATTGCCCAGCAATTTAAAGTTCAAAACTTTGAAAGTTAAACCAAGTAATCAAAGCTACCTACTGGAAGAATTAACTATAGTTCACAAAATTATGAACTTCCTGTAACTTTTAGAAAACCAGAAAAACTACACTAAAAAGTTTAGTGGAAAACATTTCACCAAATACAGTAAGTGCAGTTAAGCTATTTGAATATTGTCAAGTGCAGAAGAGTTGATTGTTTAACTGGCATTACACCATGATATAATCTGGGTAGTCTACAGGAAACTTATGAAAACTATTTGCACATTGTACTTGATTAGGTATTTAATGTTAATAAACATGCATCTTTAAATTGCTGTGGAGGTTGGCGTTTATCAAGAGTTCATTCCTGTTGGTTCTGGGATCCACTATGTTGGGCGCAATTGTGATAAGCGGGCCTTGGACCTAGAGGTGAGAGAGTAAAATGCATTCAATCTTTTTTGTAAAGCAAATGTGATACTTAAATATACACATTTAATGCTACCTGTTAATTAAAATGATTGCCTTATGCAATTGGTGCTAACAAAGCTGTTAAGTGGTTGCATCCCAGGTGAGAGGAAATGGAACCACTTTGTTATCCTGTACCATTTAAAGCCAACATTGTACCTCATACAGGGAAGGTGCACTGTGGCTAGAGAATGCAATAATGGCTTGACTGGGATGGAGCAGTAACCGACATTTTCTGATGTTGGTGGAGGTGTAGAGCGGTGTGCTCTGTCCATTGGAGGTCCTCTAACTAAACCATGGCAGCTTGCACACGTACTTAATTCACCCATCTAGGTTGCAACACACTTTCAGAACAAGCTGGTGCACATCCTTCAATAAACCAATTAGCATCACTAAACCAGTCACTGGTGGGCACATTACCAGCAGCAGCAGTATTAGTTGAAGGACTCAGACACAGCAATAAATAAGATAGATATGATGAAAATCATGCACTCAAAATTACAACTACAGGTTATTTGTCTTGAGTGTCATGTTAAATAAGAGAAGTAATGAGTAAACTGGAAGATTAGTTGTGCCCAATATTTTTATATAAAGGAAAGACCTTTAAGCAGAGGCTTTCTTTGAGAGAAAAGACAGATGACCTGATAGAGTTCTGTAAAATTACATCTACTGGGGGAAGGTCATTAAAATAAGCTAGTTACTGGAATTCAATGAGAAGTTCAGGGAGCTGTGCAAAGAATCCAACATTTAGGGGAATCTAATTAAGTCAAATTAATTGTGAGGGAGTGAGATGAAGGATGACAGGCATCTTGTATCATATACACACTCAAATCGACCTTTTGCACTCAGCCTGTTCCTAAGCTGTAGAATCTATGTCGATAATGTTTTTGGGGGTAGTCTGCGAAAAGCAAATCATTTGTAAAGCTTAGTAGGTTATCAGTTAGTCACCAACAAAAGTAGTATCCCACACTGTTATCAGGCAGTTCTACGTTTTACACTCTAGGTAGGTCCTTTACATGAAAGCTATTTTCCATTGTTACAACTCCCTACTAAATACCACCGACCCATCTATATTGAAATGGTACAAATAACAAAAAACAATTGATACACACCCCAAAATTGAGACTGAATGCAGAAGTTTATGTGAAATATAATTACCTGTAATCTTCATTCCACTAGTTAGGGGGCATTGTAAAAAGCTTTCAGATAAAAACTGCTTTATATCTATGTTTCTTTAAATCACAAAACTAGAAATCCAGTTTACCTTGTGTTTTGTGATGAATTATTCTGACGAGGAGTTGCTAGTTGACAGTGTTTAAACTGAGATTCCAATCTGGAATAAATGCCACCAGCAAACTGCAAAAAATGGTAGTATATTTAAAATTAAGCAATATAATGGCTTAGTCATAGTTTTACATTTCACATAAGCAAGGATCAGAGGGGACTTGTTATCTAAACTAACCAACATAAGCTTCTGTCCCTTTTTCCCCTAATGTATCAATCCTAGTCATCTCTACTACTTCCTTAGTCTAACACCCACTAAATTGTTTCTCCTTAATTCTGTAATAATTTAAGATTATTGTGCATTTAAGCACCCTGGTTCTGATCCTCCTCCACAGTGCCCACCCTATCTCACATTTTAAAAATCTTAAGGGCCTCCACCCTAGTGAGTCTTTTCAGTAATTTCCCCAGGACGTCTCATAATGTGCATTTCCTGCTCTGTTACCCTTCTTGAATACATTTCATAGCCTTCCAGTCCTTTGGGACCTCTTCAGAATGCAGGGCACTTATTAACTGAGTTACCTCACATTCTTTTCCTTTCTGCATTCTGAAATGTCAAATACTGCTGAATATTCCAGTTCCCAGCGTGCTTGTATGCTCTGCTCCTTCCCAAAATACTATGTAATTATCCCTTCCTGTCCCCATGCTATTGCTTTCCTAATTACCCCCATACCCAATCCTTCAATTTCCAATCCTACCCTCAGGTTTCCATCACCCTGGTGTCATGACGTGACACAATGGCAGGGCTTGTACAACCGCTGCCTCACACCTCCAGAGCCCTGGGTTCACTTCTAACCTTCAGTGCTGTCTGTATAGAGCATGCACGTTCTCCCTGTAACTGTGTGAGTTTCCCCTGGATCCTTGAGTTTGGAGGTTAGTCTAAGAATATATGGGCAGTTGAAAAGAAGGTGGGAAGAATAGGCAAAACAAGGAAAACTAGTGGGGGAATGGGGTTGATAATGAGCCAGCAAATGATCTATATTGTAAGGAAATATGTCCATAACATTGCGCTCACCTCTCTTTATCTCCTCTTGTCCAATGGTGCCAGGCTCCTGCTGTTAACCACACTGGTATTCATTAGAGAAAATCTGTTTGTAAGGTGATGGATTCTGGGTACTCCTGCACGACATTTACCTATCTGCTTCTCCTAGTCGGGCTGGCAGAAACATCCATTCCTTTTGCCTGAGCACATTTAAGCTACAACATGACTCTCTCTTTAATATTATTCTAACAAATCCAGCTGCTACTGCTTCCCACATGGCACAGGATGTGCATTCACTAAACTGAGCTTAACTGTACATTTATAAAGCAGAAATAAGTTTTTATTGCTGTTCCTGAAAATATAATTTTTTTGCCTTTTTTTTAAGAGAAAAGGGTATTTTCAACTAGTTTTTAAACCAATTTCAGTGAATGGAAACAAATTTTTAAAGCTCATCTCAGGTGGCTTTATATAACCTAAATTCATGCATTCAATTAACATTAAGTAGTAAGCTGAATGCATGACAAAGGTCTAGTAAACACATTATTGAAAGTATTTGGTGAACAGTAAGTACCCACAATATTCGAGATTTTTTTGCATCTAATATAGGATCACACACCAACTTTCACATTATCAGAAGATGTCAATAATAAAAACAAAACTCACCTCTTTTCCTTCTTTTGCCTTGGTGCGATCAATTTTTTCTCCAAACCTAATCTTTGTCAGATGTCCAATTATTTCAACCATCCTTCGTTGATCTGAAAAGTAAAGCCTGCATTAACTTAAAATAACTTGATTCTGCTTCTGTATTACTTCCCACAAATGTAATTAAATAATTACAGTTAAATAGAAAACAAGGGAAATTTCTTACTATTGGGAAATTGTGACTGACGTGCAAAGAAAGTTAAAGCTAAAATGTATTAAGATGCATTGTTCGGTACCACAAAAGACATCATTTGTAAAGATTGATGTACGTTGGTAAATACTATAAACTATTTACTCCACAGCAGTTAATGTACCTTCCTCTCTTTGGGCGTCCTGATTATATCGCATTGAACGATTGCTGTCCCACTTGCTTTTCTGAAAACTGACACAAACAGAAGAAGAAACTGAATTACATCACTGTAATATTATATCTTCTCTTATTTTATTGTACAGAAATTGAGAAATTCTCAAAATACTCAATGACACCCTTGCCTCTTCAAAATTTGTTGCCATGTTCAAATTCCATCCTGCTCCTTTCCTTGGCTCCTGATCTGATGACACCTTGTTCTACTTACCCATTACTTCCTTTTCAACTTCTCTGCTACTTCCATTATCAGTCTCTTCATCCAATATCCAGTTTTGAATGAACTGCAATTCTCTCCAAATGCTAGAGCAAAGCTACTGTCTTTTGCTCCTTCCATACATCTAAAACACTGACCGAGATTCCATCTTCCTTTCCAGCAACAGTTTCAGACTGAACCAGATTACTCTTTCTTTACCCTTAACAGCATGCACAATGTCGCCTTCACGACAGTCTCTGTGCATTTCATTCCTACCTCAGGACATCTCATTCAAGCCAAATTCCCACCCTCAAATTTCAGATCTTCCATAACACTGCTGGCCATATTCTGACCCAGACAAAATCCAACTCGCTTATTATCCCAATTGTTCCTAACTCCACTGCTTTCATCAAGCCTTTGATCATTTCTCCCAATTAATCCTCCTTTCATTTTTATTTATGACAACATAAGTACTTACAGCATTTTCTACGATAGGATTATTTTCCTATCGTAGAAAATGCTGTAAGAATGCAAGTTGTTTCCTGTTATCAAAAGTCAAGTCAGTCCATCAGTGAATAGCCTCCTTTCTTTGTTGCCAAGATTATACAAAAGTTGATCATTTTTATAAACAAGCTGTTCAAATACAGTGAGGCTGAATAATGACTCCTATTTCTATTTTCGTTGTTAGCTATCAGTCAAAAATAAAAGCATGACACTTACGTGAAAGGAGATCCATCTCGTACAGATCCCTGGATATAACAAAAAATATTTACAACTTTTAGTCTAAAGACTCATTTGCATTAGTTTTATTTAATGTAGATAGAAACAATGAAGTGGAAGGCCAATCAGCCCTTAAAATTCATTCCACAACATCATAAAGTAAACTGTACCTCAAACAGTTTATCCACCTTTGTTCCATGTTTTTTTTCCATATAAGAGTGCAATTGAATTTCTAGGCACAGCTATACAATACTTTAGAGCCATGCATGTGAGAACTTGGACCGCGCTGTCACAGGGCTGCCCATCACTAGGAACTACCAGGACAAGATGGACTTAATAGTGCAGTGCCTGATTGGAATGCTTTTCAGGCAAGTAAATTACTTACCTTCACCAATCTGGCTACACTGCACAAAATTTCCCTCCCGATGGATAAGCCAGAGGCTGAACCTGACCTTGCAATTCTATCTGTTAAAAATCCAGATCCCGAACTCCCACAACCACTCAGCTGGCCACATACCAGCCCTATTTCCTTCCTTTTTACACAATGCCAATTTGATATCTCTCCCGCATCCCCAAATTTCTGATGTAGGCCTGATGCCCATACATCTGCTTCCTCATTCCCAACTTCACACCACACCAGATCAATCTGACTCCCACTCCACCAGCTCCTGACCCTGACACATCCACTCCTCATGCAATGCTAGTCTAATTACCCCTACCCCCTCTAACATAATGCCTGATCCAGTACTCAAAGCCACCATTCTCCATTTTACCCAATGGTGGGTGGGTCATCCCAAAATCACCAAGCTCTAATTTAAGATAATGGCTTCTTGTTCTCCCATCAAGGAACTTTGGACGTTGGTTGCTTGTGTTCAATAGAAATCTTAAAATATATCTGATTAGATAAAAATGGAGCAGAATACTTCCTGCACATATCATTTTAATTTGAAGCAGCCCACTTTATCTTTCCCCATCTGTTTTTACCTTCTCTTTTTTCTGTGTAGTAGGAGATGCTGCTGGCTTCTTTGCTCGATTAGTAATTTTCTTAAACTTTCTTGTACCTGTATGGGAGGAGGGAAATAGTAAACTTACAAGCTTGGGTACTCTCCTTTACTGGAAACTTGCAAATATCAATAATGTACGTTAAAGCATGATTCTGAGTGTAAGCTAAAAGCAGATCAATATTGTTATTAACTTATGAGAATGAATAGTTTACCTTCAGCTATTCAAAATCTGTGTCCCTAAAACCAATTGTAAATTGTTAGTGAGAAAGGCGAATATAAACTTCAAAAAAAGTTTAGAAGCATAGGACTGTAAACCAAAGAGCCTTTTGGCATTACAGCTGTAAATTATACCTCACTGTTCTTAGCGTTTTTCAATGCATTAGCAAATCTTCTGCTTAAAAGTTGTGATTTAATTTATTTTGAGGCAAGATTGAGAGAGATTGTTAGCTCTACTAGATCGAGCTGCTCCCCTAGACAATCAGTTTTAGTACTGCAGTGAGAATAGTAAAAATGGCCAGTAAAGTAATGCCCTATCCATATCGAAACTGCAATAAATTAACCCAACCAATTACCACTCTGGCAACCCCCTCCCAATCACCCAAATAAAATTACATTTGTACTGCACCTTTCACAAAACTTTGTTCCAATGTTGTCCAACCAATTTTTGATACACACTTATGGTTGTGCTGTTGGAACCAACACACATCCCACCATAAATTGCAACTAAAATGTGACCAGAAAGATTGTTTTTGAGAGACATTTTCTCTTGTCATATGAAAAGCTGTTCAACAGCACCATCAATTTTCATCTTGAAATGCCAATTCTTTTAGCAGTAAGAATTTCTTTACACAAGTTATTGAATGCAAGTTTTGTGACAATGTGTGCATGCTTACATTGTTCATCAGCATTCAATTTATGCATCAATAGCAACAAACATTTTTAATCATTCTGAATTTTTTACCTTGTTTTTTTGTCAATTCTTCTTCATCTCCTACTTCATCCTCAGTTACTTCTGAACCTGTGGTGTACTCTTCATCTTCAGAATATAATGCTTGCTGCTTCTAAAAGAAATAACATTTTATCCAATATTTTTGGATGTCCAGCAATGGCTCAACACGAGATTAATAGTTTCAACAATATATACAATACTTATTCTTGTAAAATTTGCTATATATTCAGAATAGTAATACACTTGCAATTTTTCAATTTAATGCATCAAATCACATTTAAAAATAAAATGGAAAGAACAATGGAAATATTATCAAACCACAGCTGTCAATGAAGTTTCACACTCCTTTCTGTTGAGATTGTTAATGAAAACTTGCTACAATTGGCAGTGACCAACTGAATGATGTGAATATTATACTATAGTAAGTCACTTCCCATTCTTTAAAAATGAGTGGGTTTGACAAAAATAAAACATGCAGTTCCATGCAATTTAATTTGTAACATCTGCACATGTTAAAAATAGAACCAAAGCAGACATGATTGCAAGAACTAGGTTCCATAGTATTGCTGATGATAAACAGTTCAATTTTCACTAATTTCACCAAAAATTGAAAATATAGTTGAATTCAAACTGAAGAAAATATAATGGATCAGATACTTGGGAGTAAAGTCCAATTAAAGGAAGCTAGAAGATAATTCCTGTTTAAGAATGAAAGTTAATTCCTCCCACCTCATTACAGCCTCTTACATATATGGTGAGATTGAGGTTGAAAACTATTAGAAAATGGTTACTGCAGAATATTAATTCTTCAATCCCTCTCCCCAGTGAACTGGTGGAAATTTTCTCCACACATTTGTAATCTCATTTAGGTGGGATGGGAAATGCACTCAGAGATGAGATATTCCCAACCATGAGAAAATTGGAGCAGAAACCAATGAGTGGTACCGTTTGGTCCTGCCCAGTAGCTTGATTGGACAGACTTGACATGGATGTGCAACAGATCTCCTGTCCACCCTCTCAGTAATTAGATGGTCTATAGCATATTATAGTGAGGGAGAAGGCCTTGGACCTAAAAAGAGGATAAAAACGACTTACAAAATGGTTTTCATGAGGCTCATTAAAAATTAGAAATGAGCTTCCTTAAAAATGAAATTTACCAAAGAAAATCTGATGGGTTAGTTTCATCTGGTCATCCATTCCAGATCTTCTAATTTCAACAGTTACCAAAATGTTCTAGCTTTATATTTGGTCACCAAAACTACAATTAAAGAAATGCAGTATTAAATGTAGTAATATTTACTGCATGTAGTTCATGAAGAGTTCCAGGAAATAACAAAAGTATAACTCATGTTGCCCAGGATGGATTTTTTAAAAAAATTAATACCTCCGTATAGATAAAGCTATCAGCTTGTGCTGATTAATCTGAAATGTTAGTTACCCAAATGGAGCAATAAATAAGAACAATTACAAGCATTCTGACTATTCAGATAAAACTGTGACATACATATATAGTTATTTTATGCAAACAGCTGAGAGTGACAATTGGGACCGTCATGTTCACACACCCAAAGGTAGCCACATTAGTTAATTTGATGTGCTCAGCACTCACTCTCAAAGGCTGATAGTAGGAAATAGAAAAGCCTTTCTGACTCGACCACCTCAGACAGAGGAGATGACAACAACAAGATGTGGCTTTAATAGTCTAGGGCAGATAGCTCCAGCAGCTTATTTACTAAATACATGTTTAAAGGGTAAATGAGTTTTTTTAAAATGAGAAAACTGTACTGATCATTCAAGTAGATTAAATCAGTTGTTGGTTTGAAGTGGGACATTACCTCAGTCTGCCTTCCATAAACAATAACAATGTTATCCATCATATTTCACTTGCTAACAGAGAAAGGGTAACGGTTCTCAACTGTGAGCCACAGATCATGCTTTTACTTTTTTGATATTCTGTAATGCACTTTAGTTCAGTGCCAATGGTCACTACCTCCTTAAGGTGTATTAGTAAATGATTTTCAGAGCGAGTTTAAGAAGCCACTCAAAAGGACACATCAAAGCAAGCAGTCAGCAACTTCATACGACATTCAGTTCCACGTGTTTAGGTAACACCCCTGAACACCTCTATTGCCTGTCTAATCAAAGTGCTTCTCTGACATGTGGGCTCAGATCAGCTGACATTTCTGCCAATTAAAAATTGTAATGGTAAAGTCCTACTTCAAACTCACTTCATTAACAAAATTTCATCTCCTCCTCCACAATTGTCATCTCAGACCATTTGTGAACTCAGTTCTTAAACAGCTGAATTTCTTCTTCTCATTGTCCACCTTCAAGCCTATCTTAATCCATTTGTGCCAAAACAATTATCCATATTTCTATTAAGTTCTTACTCCATTTCTCAAATGCTCTATTTACCCATCATATACATTATACAAATGTAAACTCATCCAAAACTTTGCTGCCTGTACTGTAACATTCACAACATCTTAGTCACCCATCATAAGTATGCTCAAAGATCTACATTAGCTCCCATTACAGCAACTTCATCTCACTATGGCTTCATTCCTTCCTAGCTTTAGTCTCTGTCCTACAAGCCTCCAGGTACTTTACTGCCTGCACATTTTTGTGTACTCCAATGAATCTGCAAGAGTGGTGTAGTGTCATTTTCAGAATCAAAAATGTAATATCTGGTACCCCTTTTGGTACTAAGATCCTGGAATTGGTGGCCACAGGTCCAATCACAGCTTGGCTGTAGGATGGGGAGGACAGAGCATTGGAGCCCTGTAGGTCAGGAGGTGGAATGGTGTGGTAATGGATCAGGACCAGTGGGTAAGAAGGTGGGGTGGGGTTGGGTTAAAAAATAAGTCAGAAATCATTGGTGGGCAGTGCAGGGGTTGTCCTGAGGATGAAGGCAAGTAATACATCTATCTGATAGATGTCTTAATTCAATGTTCACAGGTCAATGTGGCCGATTGTTCCTCTGCAATGCTCCAAAATGAAAGCTGCATGGGAAATGGCATCATCTAGTGTGCCCAGGACAGAAAAATTGTATCAGGGCTGCAAGGGTGCTTCACCAAAAATTACTTCTCATGTCAGAAAGTTGACACAAAGGCCTGGAAATGATTAATTTCACCCTTTATGCTGTGGAGGGGGAAAAATAAATTATTTCCAATTATGTAATGCTGGTAAAAGAATTATTAGGCATTTA
>JARFYF010000063.1:95452824-95463101 GCA_030265395.1 Rhina ancylostomus
GATCTAGTACTTCAAAACGTGGTTACCATGAGGGGTTATTGGCCATCAGCATCATAATGATCCAGTACAGTGTGGCCTCGTTTATCACTCACTCAATCATTATTATGAAGCCAATCTGATTCAAAGAGGAATGCGTATGGAGACTAAAGCCAGGCACATCACTCCATGTACGGTCTCACCAAGACCATGTACAATCTCAGTAAGACTCATTTACTACTGTATTCAAATCCTCTTGTAATAAAGGCCAACATACTACTCGTCTTCCTAATCATTTGTTGCAGCTGTATGTTGACCTTGTGAATAGTGTACAAGGGAACCCAATACCCTTTGAACATCAACACTACTCAATCTCTCACCATTTAAAAATTATTCTGCTTTTCTATTTTGTGCACATTTTTTCCCCACATTGGATTGCATTTGGCATGTTCTTGCCCATTCAGTCATCTTGTCCACATTCACTTGAAGTCTTTTTTGCATTCAACTCCATACCCTCAATCCCATCTAATTCAATATCATCTTTTCATCAACTAATTGATATAGATTGTGAATGGCTGGGTCCCGAGCACGGATCCCTGGGGTACTCCACTAGTCACAGCCTGCCATCCTTAGTAAAAACATCTATTCCCATGTTTGCGCTCTGTCTGATAACCAATTCTCAATCCATGTCAGTACTCCCAATTCCACGTGCAGTAACCTTGCTGATTAATCTATGTGAGACCGTATTGAAAGCCTTCCATAAATCTGATTATACCACAACCATTAGCCCCCTCCTCATCTATTCTATTGATCATAGCCTCAAGGAGGTCCAGCAGATTAGTTAAATGTGATTTTCCTTTCGTAGGTGATAAAATTTACTTATTAATGACTTAGACATAAACATAGGAGGTATGATTAGCAAGTTTACGGATGATACGGAAGTTGGTGGTGGTGTAGATAGCAAGGATGGTTCTCTAAAGCTATAGCAGGATAATACATCATATGGAAAGCTGTGTGGAGGGTTGAGAGATGGAATTTAATCCCAAATAATGTGAGGTGATGCATGCTGGGAAGTCAAAAAGGGGAGGGACATAAATAATAAACAATAGGGTGCTAAGGAAGATTAATTGACAGAGGGACTTTGGGGGTTCATGTCCATAGTTCCCTATAGTGGCAACACAGGTGGATATAGGGTGGTGAAGAAAGCATATGGCATGCTTGCCTTCATAGGTTGGAGCATAGAATACAGAAGTTGGAATGCTGCAACTGAACAAAACACACCACACTTGGGAATATTGCACGCATATCTGGTCAGCACACTGTAGGAAGGATGTGATTACACTGGAGAGAGTGCAAAGGAGATTCACCAGGATGTGGCCTGAATTGGAAAACTTTAGTTATGGGAAGAGATTAGATATGCTGGGCTTGTTCCCTGGAACGAAGGAGGCTGACGGCTGACCTGAAAGAAGTATAAAAAATTATAAAGAGACATGGATAGGGTAGATAGTCAGAACCATTCTAGCACTTGAATTGCTTCGGTATAGAGGGCTATGAGCCAAGTGTCAGGTGATAGGATTAATACAGAAGGGTGCCCACTGGTCAGCATGGATGAGTTGGGCCAAATAGTCTGTTTCCATGCCGTATAATTCTTCATGGTTGGGTTACCCAAAACAATAAGGTTAAGGTGCGAGGATGATGTTTTAATAGGAATTCCAGGGAATTTTTTTAATTAATAAAAAAAATCAAGTGGTTGAATCCAGGAACTCACTGCCAGAGGCGGAGGAGTCAGATACATTCACTATGTTTGAGACTTTTAGATAGGCAAGACATAGGATTCAGACCCAGTGATGGTAAATGGGATTAGTATAGATGAGTAAAAAGGTCAACATGAACATAATGGGCTGAAAGGCCTGTTTCTGCATTGTACAACTTTATGACAGCCACATTTTCACATGTCCAGACTAATTTAAAAGTTATATCTATGTGCAACAGTAACCAGATTTTGTTTTTAAATTTTAGTGTTTACCATCCTTGCATATGTAAAAACAAACATAAATAATCCATATTCAGCATAATTTTACAATGTTTAAATGCTCGAGCTTATCAAAGATATTACCTTTCTTCGGTTTTACAAAATGGCACACAGACAACATCCTTGTGCTGCAGTACATCAAAGTACACTTGACCAATTGATAATGAAGTTAGTTTACCACTCCGAAGATGACTAACTAATTTGACAACATGATCCTGAAGTTTACAACCCTAAAATAGAACAAAAAAAATTAAATTATTAACAGAGACCATCAATTTTCACATTCTTAGTTAGCTCAATCTCCACTTACAACTGAGATTTATTACACACAAAACAGGAGAAAAAAAAGTGAAAGGAAGCCATTATTTCCTTGTATCTTGCTCCAGTGTACTATCAATTTGTTCAAATGATATTAATACTCGTTGAAAGCATGCGGATTGCTGCAGATATTGTTCTTTGTTCTGAAGCATCAACCGTTTCTCTCATCACACTTGCTGCCTAACCTGCTGAGTATCCACAGCACAATGTTTCTATTTTGGATAGTTGCCAAAGTTTCTGCTATGGGAAAATATAAATGTTAATATTGTATTGTCTTTCTGAGCTCCTATGAAATTATTGACTTTTCTTTAAAACCAGACTAAAGCATAGTGGTAGGACTACTATTATCATTCTGTATTTTGCTGGAAAGAGGTAAACTCACAGAACGCTTTTGTCAAATAAACTTGTCCACTGTATACTGCATATTAAAAATATTTTAATTCTAAGGACCTTTCAGGCACTAGACTTTTTAATTGTTACTCCATTACTTTGACTGTAAAATACTGTTTGGAGTCTCCAAAAATTAGCAAAAAAGTACAATGGAGATCAAGCTAATCTAATAGTTAGGATTTGGGGTAAATCTACACAGAATACTAGAGGCATTAATATAGATGGTGAAAGAGAGGCAAAGTGATTAGTTTAAATGGACAGCATGAATACATCTCTGGAAAAGAAATGAAAGGCACAGTGAAATACAATACTGTTACGGAAATTGCAAGAGCATTCAGAAAGTTTAGGTTTAGAAAATAACTTGGACAAAAAAATGAGTGTAGGTTCTTTAAAAAAAGATCAGGAACAATTATTGACTGTATGCAAATCGATAAAGCATTTAAAAAAAAATTGAGAGAGTAGAGGCTAAACCAGAGATGCGACTTAAGTTTGAAGCAATTTCTTAAGGGAGGGAAGGATTCTAGCGCAGTTTTATCACACTATGCTACCATACAGCAGCACAACAAATATAACTACGGATGGGATTAAGAAATGATACAATTCCCAGGCTATTACAGGTGAGCAAATAGTAGAGGGTTCTTTAAATATTTCAGAGAGATATGCAAGCAAAACAGAAATGATATTGGGTGATAAAACTAACAGCCCAAAGAGAATGGGGAAAAAAAAATTGTGTTTGTTTTTAAAACAAATAATACTTTTAGAATGCATCCAGAAGCATTTTCTGGACTTATATGAAGAAAAGCACTGTTTGATTTAGCTGAGAGAAGGGGCACAAGGAAAATAACTGACTTGCAAATTATAGAATAATTGAAAAATAGTGAACACAACATTGTTATACTCATTTAGGTGTAATGCAAGAAAAGCAAAGAGTCAAAGTTGTTGGGCTAGAAAAAGAAAATCAGCAGCATGAGAAAAGCTTTGGTGAAGGTAAGTAGACAGAAAAGTTGGCAAAGGAATCAATAGGTTCACCAGCAATAAATCTTCAAAAACATGATGCTAAGAATTAAAAATAATAATTTGCATAAAGCAGGTGCAGGATCATGAGTAAATCCAGATCAAACAAAATTTTAAAGTGGATAGCAGATCATTGGAGTTTTACTGCAATGCTTCAAAAGATATCTTGATAGAGGAATAAACATGGCCAGTACAGCAGGGATGATTCCTGGAGAACATGGCTCAACCATGCAGAGAGTAACATGAACCCTCAGGACTATTCCAACTGAGTGGCTCTGGTACTGGCCCACCGTTCCCTGCCTGTTCTTTGCATTTCAACACCATCTGTAAGATGGTAAACAGCATGAGCAATAACCTCCTCATTCAAAAAGATATGGCAAAACCAGCGCAAAAGCAACTGAAAGCCAGCTGGCAACTCTGGGAAACAAGCTCCAAGAGGCACAAACCCATTGTTCCTGATAAAAGTAACTGAAGGACACAACCTGTACAGCAGACAAATACCTCTCAGCAGATGGCCCTCAACAGAATCCACACAAGCCAAATTGCAGTGGTGGCCATAAATCCCAAACTATCAAATACATCAGGTCAGCTTGTACAGTAAGCAATGTTCCAGGAAACACTTCATTTCTCCACTTGACATTTCAGGAGGCCATTGACAGACTGCCCATCCAAGGATTTTCTTGTCACATGCAAGAGCAGAGTCCCTCAGTAGTCTAATGAAATACAGTAAAACTCCTATTATCCACGATCCTATTTTGTGGAAATTACAATGGTTCAACATCCGTCTCACCAGATGCCATTTCCAATGTTCCCTTGAAACTCACCTATTTCAATTTCCCACCCTCCCTTTAAGCTTACTGGGTTCACTTTAACATTCATTACATCAACGTGTGACATCTCAAAAAAGTGAATTAAAATTGTGTTGGACTACAAATAGGATAACATCCAATAGTCCAGAAAATCTGCTGGTTTGGCACTCAAGTCCCAAGTGTGCTGGATGAACAGAATTTTACTGTGCTCAGGTCACTGAAGTGGAATTTAAATTGCAAGTTCAAAACGCAGGGATACTATTGCTACCAATGGAGCTTGGCTGTCACTGGCACTGTCACACCTAAAGTGGTGACACTGAATTTTTTTGAGCTACAGGATGATAGGGAACAGTTGTTACAGAAATATTTCCAAAACAATCTCACACATTCAGTTGCATAATGGACAAAAATAAATGGACAAAGTTTCTAAGTGGTGAGAAACTACAGGTATTTGGAAAGATTCAAAAACTTGGACTATTTCCAGTAAAGCAGAGAGGGCACAGTAACTTAACACGGTCAAAGTAACTTGATGGGTATCAGTAGAAAGAGGCAAATTTCTTTAGTTGCAAAACAATGATGAGCATTTAGAAGTGTCTTATGCAGCTCGTTGAAGAATAAAATGCTTAACTACAGGAAACTTTAAATAGATAACGTTGCACCTTTTTGAGGAAAAAACAGGGTCATAATTAAGTTTTTAAAATGTGAGCACATTCATAGCAGACTTTTTGCCTGCCTTCTCTGCTGTAAATTTCCAGGGCTCTTTTTTTTAAGAATGCTCCTTTATTTATACATACTGAATAGCAAATTCTTTGCTCAGTTTTCATGCTTACTGTATTTACTTGAAGAGGATCAAACCTCAGGACCTTCTGCTTGCAACAGGGATAGAACCCAAAGCCAGGAGTGGACAACTGACTGCCTGTAGGAAGATACATCACTTGTTCCGGGTGGTAGCGGCAGTGGGAGAGTTCAGTGCATTGAAAGACCTAAAAACAAAAGAAAATAGCATGATACTAAATAAACACATCTTGTAGCACAAATTCGAAATAAGTATTTAGTGATAAATTGTTTGACTTTGTGCTTTAGTAACTGGTATTTTCAAATATACCCCAGTTGCAACTGTTGCAACATATTCGTTTATATACTGTATAAAAACAGATACATTTCACCAAAATAAGCATTTTTAAAATGCAACTTAGGTTCAAATACCAGCCTTCCCTAATGGGAGAATTTACCACCACCTACATACAAGAGAGATTATACAAAAAAAATCAAGTGTTCCTTCACATTCTAAATGAGTCGAGCAGAAAACATGTTACTACTCATCTTTGCAAATGTCTAACATATTAAGCAATATGGCCATCACAATATCCTTTACAGGTGCTCTAGTAACCAAGTTATAATGCTACTTTTCCCCATGAATTTGTATTTTAATTGCTAGAAATTGATACTTCAGGTAGATGCGAAGGAGGTTGTCTAAGGTTCCAACAGGATCTAGGTCAACTGGGAAAGTGGGCAAAAGAACGACAAATGGAATTTAACCCAAAGTGCAAAGTGAATGGCAGAGCCCTGGCAAGCGTTGTAACTCCAGGTCTCTCTGTTTTACAAGTACATAGTACCTTGAAATAGCAACACAGTTAGACAGGGTGATGAAGAAAGCTTGCCTCTATCAGTTGGGGCATTGAGTACAAAAATTGGGACACGTGACAGCTGATTAATATGTTGGTGAGACCACTCTTAGTGTATCGTGTGCAGTTCTAGTCGCCATGCTACAAGGAGGATGCCATTAAGCTAGAGAGGGTGCTGAAAAGATTCACAAGGAAGTTGCTGGGGCTGGAGGGCTCGAGTTATAAGAGACCATTTAAACTGTGACTACTTTCCCTGGAGCATAGGAGACCGAGGGGTGACTTTATAGAGGTTTATAAAATCACAAGGGTGGGGGGAGTCAATAGGGTAGATAGTAACAACCTTTCTCCCCAGGATAGGAGAGTCTAAACCCAGAGGCATAGGTGAGAGGGGAAAGATTTAAAAGGGGATCTCAGAGCAAGTTTATCCACACGGAGGGTAGATGGTATGTGGAAGTAGTAGAGGCAAGTACAATTACAACACTTAAAAGACATTTGGACAGGT
Source organism: Rhina ancylostomus (assembly GCA_030265395.1). Classification (NCBI taxonomy): domain Eukaryota; kingdom Metazoa; phylum Chordata; class Chondrichthyes; order Rhinopristiformes; family Rhinidae; genus Rhina; species Rhina ancylostomus. The sequence goes on from JARFYF010000063.1 coordinate 95,459,491, forward strand.
ACATGGATAGGAACAGTTTAGAGGGATATGGGCCAAACATGGGGAAATGGAACTAGCTAAGATAGGCACATTGGTTGGTACGTATGAATTGGGCCGAAGGGCCTGTATCCGTGCTGTATTACTCTATGACTTTATGTTCTGAAAAGTGTATCAGACCTGTGTGCAAGAGTTGGATTTTTTTTCTCCATAAAAGCCACAAATACTTTTTTTAAAAAATTAATTGAGTAGCACACAGGCAGTCCCCAAGTTACTTATGGGTTCTATTACTGAGAACTGTCCATAAGCTGACTTCTCTGCAAGTCAGAAATGTTCATTTTCCAAGACTACCCACATCGTATCACTCTACATACACTTGCTATAATTCCTTCATTTCTTCAAATATTCACCCTAATACTACCCATAATTAAACTGATGGAAATATACTGTATCCAGTCATTAATGAACACCACAAAACATTATTATTCATAATCCTATCTTAAAAATTGCTTTAAAATATATGGTAGGATAGCTTAAAGTCAGATCTCCATAAGTCAGGGAGCCCCCATATATTCATAGGGACAATGCACAGCCAATTATCCCAGAGAGCCTGTGCCACCATTCCATTAGACAGTGTCTGATCTGTACCTCCATCTCCATTGTCTCGTCTCAGAGCGATTAACAATCAGAGTTGTACAGCACACAAACAGGCCCTTCGGCCCACCACGTCCACGCCAATCTTTTTGTTCATCTATAATAATTCCATTTGCTTGCATCAGGACTGTACATTTCTATGCTTTGCCTATTTAAGTGTCTGTCAAATGCCTCCAAAACCTAATAATTGTATCTGATTCCACCTCCTCTGACTGCATGTTCCAGATACCAACCACTTCCTCTACAATCCACTTTAAATCTCCACCCTCTCACCTTAAACCTATGACCTCTTGAATTTGATACCCCTGCCATGGGAAAAAGATTTTGATTATCCTATGCCTCTCATAACCTTACATACTTCCGACAGGTCAACCTTCAGCCGCCTTCACTCAGGGAAAACAAGCCCAGTCTATCTAATCTCTCTCCATAACTAAAGTACTCCAATCCAGGCAACACCCTGGTGAATCTCATCTGCACTCTCTCTCATACAATCACATCCTTCCTATAGTGTGCTGACCAGCACTTTGTAAAGTTGCAACATTCTAACTTCTATATTTCTATGCCCTGAACTATGAAGACAAGCATGTCAATATGTCTGATCCACCACCCAATCCACCTGTGTTGGCATTTTCAGGGAACTATGGACATGGAACCCTGGGTGCTCTACATGTCCTACCTCTATTTGACTTCCCAAAATGCATTAACTTCACTTGGGATTAAATTCCATTCTGCCAATGCTCTGCCTAACTTTCTATTTGATCTTTATCTTGCTGTAGCCTTAGACTGCCTTCCTTGCTATCCACAAAACCATTAATTCACATCCAAGTCGTTAATACATATCACAAACAGCAAAGATCCCAGCACCAATCCTATGTGTTACACCACTAGTCACAGACTGCTGATCAGAAAAACATCCTTCCACCACCACTGTTATAACCAAGCCAGTTTTGGGTCCAATTCATCAGTTTGCCTTGGATCCCATGTTCCTTCACCTTCTGGACCAGCCTACCATGTGGAAATTTGTCAAATACCTTGGTAAAATCCATGTAGATAACAACTACTGCCCTGCTTTCATCTGTCTCCTTGGCTACCTCCTCAAAAATCTCAAATTAGTGAGACAGGATTTCCCATTCACAAAGCCATGCTGACTGTCCCTAGTCCCTCCCTTTCCAAATGAACACAGATGCTATCGCTTAGAATGTTCTCCAATAACTTGCTCCAACTGATACCAGACTCACCAGCCTACAGTTACCTGGCTTATCTCTGCTGCCCTTTCTAAATAAAGGATCATTAGCTATCCTCCAGTCTTCTGATACCTCACCTGTGGCTAATGAAGATGTCAAAAATCCCCAGTTGGGGCCCCAGCAATTTCCTTCCTTGTTATCCACACATAATGGTGGTTAAATATCCAGGTCTGGATGAAATCTATTCCAAGACATCTAACACCTCCACCTTCTCAATAACTACAAGTTTCTGACAATTAATGTATCCTTCTCCTTGGTGAATACGGATGAGAAGTATTTATTTAGGACCTTGCCCACATCCCCTAGTACATAGATTAGCCCTTTGGTCACTAAAGGGACCCACTCTTTCCATAGCTATCCTCTTATACTTAGAAAATGACTTGGGATTCTCCTCAATCATACCTGTCAAGGATATTTCATGACCTCTTTTTGATCTCCTAATTTCCTTCTTAATTCCTTGCCTACACCCTCTATATTCCTCAAAGGACTTGCTCGATTATACCTGTAATATGCTTCCTTTTTTTTTCCCTGATCAAACCTTAAACAACCTTGGTCATCCAAGGTTCCCAAACCTTACCAGAATATGCTGAATCTGAACCCTTGCTGACACTCTTGTTAGGCGATGATTTACTCACAAGCATCTGCTTGCAATATATTTTCACCGGGTCCTCTCTTGTGCTATTGAAATCAGCTGTCCCCCAATTTAGGACTAACTTTAGTATCCACCTTATCCTTTTCCATAACTATCTTGAAACTTGCATTATTGTCACTATTTCCAGTGTTCCCCAACTGACACTTCCACCACCTTCCTGGTTTCATTTCCTAAGATGAGGAAATGGAAAGGATAAGTACAGTCCCTGCTCTGGTATATCTACATATCATCTGCAAAAACACTTAACAAATTCCACCCCATTTTAAGCCCCTTACACTAAGGCAGTTCCAGTCAATATTGGGAAACGTTAAAATCCCCTACTATTAATACCCTACTTCACACCATTCTGCAATTTGCTTACATATCTGTTCCTCTAATTCCTGATGACTACTGGGAGGCCTATAGTATAACCCCAAGAAAGTGACGGCCCTTCTCTTATTTCTAGCTATATGGGCTGCTTGGACAATCCCTCCAGGCTATCCTCCCTACATATTGTTGTGATGCTCTCCCTAATCAACAGTGCGACTCCCCATCCCTTGTTTGCATCCCCCTCTGTCGTGCCCAAAACATTATGCTGCCAGTCCTGCCTTCACTCAATCATGTTTCTGTGACTCCAATAATAACATAACTCTGTGCTGATTCATGCTCTCAGCTCATCTGACTTACCTGCAAGTTTCCTTAACTTTAGGGTCTTAACTTTAGCATCAACCTTATCCTTTACCGTAACCACCTTGAAACTTACATTGTTGTTGTCACTGTTTCCAAAGTGTTCCCCAACCAACACTTTCAGCACCTGCCTGATTTCATTTCCTAAGGTGAGGATAAGTCACTTGACTTGATTGATTTATCCTCTACATTCAGGTCAATCGCTCCACCTGCCACACTGCTACCGAGTTTCCCACCCCCACCAAATTAATTTAAACCATCCCTTATAGCGTGAGCAAACATCCCTGCAAGTATATTGGTCCTTTCCCTGTTCAGATGTGACCCGTCCTTTTTGTACAGGTGTCACCTGTCTGATCCAAGTATCTAAAGCTCTCCCTCCTGCACTAGCATTTTAGCCATGCGTTTATCTGACCGATCTT
>JARFYF010000063.1:95558701-95573096 GCA_030265395.1 Rhina ancylostomus
GCTCTTCACTGGATGAGTGCAGCTCCAACAAACAACCAAAAGGCTCGACACCATTCAGGACAAAACAGCCCACTCGATCGATGTCCTGTTCATCATCTTAAGCATTCTTTCCCCCTGCCACTGCTACCCTGGCTGTAGTGTGTGCCGTACACACTGGCTGTAGTCACACACTGTGGACAAGCCACATCGTTTGCATGCCCAGCACCAGACTCCTGAAATGGGCACTCTGCCGAGCTCTGTCACTGGAAGAGATTGCCTGGTAGGAAGAGGAAAAGATTCAAGATGTGCTCAAAACTTGAAAATTACAGATTTCCCTACTGACATCTGAGAATCTCTAGCCCATGCCCACTGAAGCGGAGAAGGAACATATGGAATGATAATGAGGACCTCAAATCCATGCATTGGGAACACACAATAAACAGGGGAAGGAGTGCGCCACTTCAGTAGACAGCATCATGAGAGAAGCTGATGGGTACTTTCATCCTCTGTCAGTCGTGCATTGGAGGAGACAAAAACCTTCTCTACTCATGAAAGGAGTTTCATGATGCCCAAGCCTGAGAGAAACCACAGTAAAATTAGTAGTCTCTGTAAGAAATAGCCCTCCTATAGCAAAGGGCTTGACCACCCTTCCTCACCAAAGGAGGAAAAAAAGTTAGAGTTCTAAAACAAATTAAATACGAAGAGCTGCAGTGGCAAAGCTTTTCAGGTTCTAGGCAGGGAACACAGCTGATAGCATCCTGAGTTGTACTTTTTTTTTGGTTCGATTATCCTGTTCAGCAACTCTTAGTATATCATCTGTCCCTGCTGATAACTAGTTTGGAAAGACTGGTTCCTTTGAAAGTAGTCTATTTTATGTTCTGGATGAAACAGAACCGCAGCTAATGTGCAAATTGCAGTGAAATTTCTTTAAATAACCTGAACTACCTAAAAATTATTTTCACATATTGTAATTGTTTGATATTTTACTAGATGTAAGTGGTAAATCTGGCTGTACTGAAACTTTATGAAAGCAAGTTTCATGATGATTATATTAAGTATTTATTATTAACCATATTCCTCTGAGTAGTAGATTTATTTTCTTAACTATATGGTAGCTACGTTAAAGAGTTTGTACATGGAGATTTTGGACGTACAAAGCCAAATCTAGGCACGCTAATGAACACGACAACAGACATTCTTGAACTCGATGTGGAGGTGAAAATAATTTCTATTACTTTTATTTATCTTGTATGTTAATGACAAGAACATGCACTATTTGAGTTGGTCTCTTTGTCATAAAAGAAACAGCTTGCAGTTTGAATAGTTTTGAAGTCTAGATTTTGGTTAATGTTTCAAACTGCAGATCACCTGGCTACAAATTGCTGATGCCTAGCATTACAAGGCAGATCTTGAATTACAGCTCTTATGTCCTTGGGAAATTGTAGTTGTGTGCATGTAGGAAGCGTGGTAGCTAATGTGTGGACAGTAAGTGAGACGAGTGACTAGTTAATCTGAGATTGTTCATACATAAGAGCAGGGGTGGGCCACGGGACCCCCTCAACCTGACGTTCAGTATCATGGCTGATCTGATCTGTGGCCACAGCTCTACTGTTAGACCTGATCCTCACAACCCGGCATTTTCCCTTGAGCCCAAGAATCTTACCTTTGACTCTCTAGAAGAGATAACCTTCTGAGAAAAGCAATTCCTCATCTCAGACTAAAATGGCTGGCCCTTTATCCCGAGACTGCTCCTAGTTCTAGGTTTCCTCACTAAAGGAAACGTCTTCACAGCATCTACCCTGTCAGGCTCGCTCAGGATCTGGTGTTTCAATGAGATAAACATAGGAACGTTGCCCAAAACTGCAGAGGATTTCTCTTCTGCAGCTTTTCTTAGTTTAATAAAACTCCTGAAAGGTCATACCTTTGAATGAACAGCACACTATCGGTAGTGCACTAGATTGTTTGCCCGAATTTTGTCTTCTGTTTAGTAACAAACATGCAACTTAGATAATAGTGTTGCCAAAGTGACACTATCAGAGAATATGCCTGCGACCTTTTTTCTATCAAAACTTAATGTTTACAGTCAGAAAAATTGCAACCACGTCACAAAAATACAAAATGCTGGGAATACTCAGCAGTCAGATGGCACCATTAGAGAGAGAAATTGAGTTGACGTGTTGGATCAACGATCTCAAATGTCAACTCAGACCTCCTGTGCCTACAGTATTTTCATTCTGTAGTATGTCTTGTCCATTGAACACACTGCCTGTAGCTTTTCTGTCTCATTCTTGTCTTCTCTTGTTCCCTATCTCCTGCTAATTGTGTGAATTAAATGAACATCCATGTCTACATATCCTTCGGTCTAGTTTCCATTCTGCAGAAAGAATGCCTTGATTATTCGTGTAATAGTAGATCAACAAATAGTCACTTATTGGATTTGGGGGTGAAAGCTCAAGTGCACTGTGATTAGCCCTGCAGCATGGTGTACACAACCAATCAAAAGGCATTAAACAAAGGATGGAAAATATAATGTTCTATTGATGTGGAACCAGCTGAAAGAGATGGAAGAGTCTTAGTGGACTCAAAAGTTAATGTGTTCAGGCAGTACCAAACCAACCAATAGAATAGTAAACTAAGTAAATAAAATAGTAGGAAATGACTCAGGAAGGTATGATCAAGTGAAGTCAGACCTCATGGACTATGTCCATTTCTAGTGATTGAACAAGGAGGAATTCATTCTTTAAAGACAGTGCAGAGGTGAAGAACCATAAGGTAAGACAAAATCCAAACAAACTACTAGCTTTTTAAGATGGGGGAAGCAATATTGGAATAAAGTTTTGGAGTAGTTAAATATATTAGGTTAGTAAGGGAATGGAAAAAAACTTAACTGAAATATTAAAATTGGTGGAAAAAGACAACATAATACATAATCAAGCTGGTAAAAATCTAAATTCTGGACTGTTGCCTGGAAAATGTTTGCTCCTTTATCCATGTGTGGATTGAAATTTTATAGACCAATGGAAGGCAAAACCATGGCTCATTTAAGATACAGATAGATTCAATGAGGTGAGGGTGGAGGCGGGAGGATCTTTCTGCATGGATGAATTATGATTAGTCGATAGGCCTCACACAATTATCATCATTATTAACAAGAACCCTATTATTTTTGTTTAGACTATCCTTGTAGACCACTCTGTCACTCCATTGCATTATTCTATCTTGCATTCATTAACTGCTAACTTTTCACATCTCTATGATCAACTTACTGTTGCTCATTCTCATCTTGCTAATACATTTGCTGGAATTGTTACATTTAACTTGCTCAAGTCGTCTTGCATTTCATCTTGTCCATACTACATGCACATTAAGGGTACTTTGCTTCAGATCCTCACATCACGTTGCCAAGATGGAACCAGTCTTTTTTTTCATGCAACAAGGGGAGGAAACCTGTGTTATGTCTTTTCCTTGAAAGGATAAAATCTGCTTTCTACTCAGCAATGTCCCTAATGACAGATCAAGATCTGCTTTGGAAATTTGGGTAGCCTAATAGTGTGGCAACGTTTCATTCTTAAAAAGTTACTTTGGGAACTTTTTTCTGGCATCATTAGTAAAGGCTAACAATTTCTTAGTAGTAGTCACCACATTGTGCAATTACTGTTATGTTTGTGGCAAAACACATTAACCTTTCATTTCTTTAGTCTGTAGATGTTGACTGGCCTCCCAAATTGGATGAATGAAGTAATCAAGTTTATTCAGTTGCTGAATGATCGTGCCCAGTTATAGCTACAACCAAAAAAAACCCCATCAACTATATCATTGGAACTGGTTTGCTTTGATGGTAATTTCTTAAAGAAAGTTTAACTTTAACTTTAAATTTAACTTTATTATACCTAATGATTTGGTTGCAGAATAAATTTACAGCAGCTTCTGGAACAAGCAAGCAACCAATTTGAAATACGATAGCAGCTCTTTCACTTTTGGTGATGCCCAAGCTAAGTATTTCCTGTTTTTATTTGAAATAAATTAGCCCATCTTAAATTTTTTTATACATCGATTTTGGGCAAAGTGGTCTTGTGCACTCCTTGCTCTATAGCTGGTAATTTGGCTTCCTATCTCAAAATAATACCATTTCTTGGACTTGTGAAAATGTTGTAAAATTATCTGTTGCAATCACATGTAGAACCATAAATCAACTCAACTCAATGATATTTATAACATCTATAGATGTAGGTCAAACTTCTAAATTAAACAGTGATAGTATGTAAAGAGCATCTTCCAATCTTGTCAAACCAATTACTTCACCAGCATTTAGATGTTGGCAAATGTGACCTGGGGAAATGTAACAACTATTTTGCAATAGCAACTTTGCACAGAATAATAAGTGATAATAACAAAACCATCTGTTATTGGTGGCATGGAGAAAGAGGTCAGTGAAACAGAAGAATTCTAGCCTTGTTTAATTTTTTTTTTTAAGTCTGGCATCTCATTTAGTTGGCACTGCTTTACCAACATGTCATTTTACTTTGTACTTGGTACTATCATGCCACAGTCTTAGATTGCACATGGCTCCTGTGTCTATTGTATAAATTTTAGAATATTTCACTTTGTGAAAGAAGATTCTATTGGTTTGTTTTCATTGACTTGCTATACAGCAATTTATTGAAAGAATTCAATTTTGGGAAGCAGAAAGTAAGCTAACCTCACTGGATTTTTAGCTTGACCATGTCTTGTTAGTAAATTAAATTGTTTTGATAATCCCTATGCAGTACCTATTTTATGATTGATTAAGAAACTTTCTTATGCAGTCTCTAAGAACTGAATCATTTCAAACAACATAGTTAGTGTAAAGCTGCATTATCACGTCATAAAGTATAATCTGATACAAATATTATCCTGTGTTTTACATTTCACTCACCAAGGGACTTATTGACACACTAATAACTGCTTTGTAGACACCAGCCTCCACTTCCCCACCTTACTATCTTGCTGACCTCTCCTTGTAGTGCATATGCTGGGGGATAATTTTGTCAGTCCCCTGTATGGTTCTGCACTAATGAGATAAAAAGCACAACTAACATGAACTGGTCACAACAAATGTTAAGAAGGTTGCAATGAAAAATTTATGCACCAAGTCAATTGATCAAAGTTTGAGTGTTCATTGAGATTTATTCTCCAATCTAATTCCTCCTTGAATTATAGGTGCAAGAAATTATTTTGCATTATCCAGTGACTATTTCCATTTCATGTAGTTTCACAAAAGGAAGGTGATCAGGAGTTATCTCAGCCTTAAGTAGTGTTAAATTTGTAACCTCCGTTTCATTGCCATATTTTCACTTGAATGTTATGGTTGCCAACTGACCTCAGCTGCTTTTAATTGTATAGATTTGTGTATGAGTAAAAGATTTTCTTAAGTCAGTAACTTTTGAGGAGATTCAAACAAATCAGCACCAGTGACCCAGGTTTAATTCCCGTCACTGTCTGCAAGGAGTTTGTATGTTCTCCCTGTGTCTGCATGGGTTTCCTCTGGGTGCTCTGGTTTCCTCCCACATTCCAAAGATGTATGAATTAGGAAGTTGTGGGCATGCTACGTTGGCGCCAGAAGCGTGGTGACACTTGCGGGCTGCCCCCAGCACACTTTATGCAAAGAATGCATTTCACTGTGTTTTGATGTACATATGACTAATAAAGAAAAAAAAAATCACTTCAGTATATACAGCTGTCCAATAGGAGTTCTGTGGGAGTCCATGAAGAGGCAGTGGAATTTGAAAGAGAACTTATGCTGCCTCCAAACAAAAAAAATTCTTGCTTACCCTGACCATTGGCAACAGTTTTTTTTAAACTCATACTTTTAACAACCCTACTTGCTCTAATATCACATTGACTGGAATCATCCAGCAGAAAGTAGTAATTCCAATTAGGTAAATTTCAAAGAAAATTTTATTTAAAACATACAAAACAATAAAATTAACGATGGCAGTAATTATATGTTAAAAGCATTTTGAACATCAAAGTGAAAAACATTGATAGTTTTTCAAAACATTCAAGATTGAAGAATGATATTTAAAGATCCCATTTGGCACATAAAGACTAATCACAGTAAGCAATATTACAACTTTACATTCAAATTATCAAAAAAACAGGGTTATAAACTGAGAACTTTCCTTGCAAGTAGTTAGCTGACACAGTCATTACAAACATTAAGGGAAGCCCCTTATATAAAAGTGTATTTACAACTTTAAAATGCAAAATTCATAAAGTAAATCTAATTTCCTAATGAGTTATTCTACCACTTTGAGAACTTAAATAAAAATGGAAACTTAAAACAGATCATAATTAAATCAAGATTAATACTAACCATAATTAAGCAGTTTTGACTGCACTGTTAAGATGATAATAGCATAATATTGTCATTTGAAGGCATATATAATCAAACAAATGGAGGAATTGGATAGGAACAGCAAGAGGTCCAAGATATCAAGATTTACTCCAGTTTTACTAATTTACAAAATGTATACTTCTGTAAGTTCATACTAGTTTAAAGAAAATCTGTGCCACACATAATGTCAACAGATTACATGTAATATCTTTCAACTGTTACCCACTGGAGAATGTAAACACTTGCTGTGGGCCCCAGCCATGTGTCAGTATTTGTAGGAGCTCCTAGGGAGTAGGAGTGCACAAGAATTTTTCTCAAGTTACTGGGAAGTGTGAAAAACATTACTCAGAGGCAGAGAGCTCCTTCCTCAGCATAGGACACCCAGCTACTGTCCCAATGTCCTGTGATTATGGTAATAATTGAATTAAACCAGACTACAATATTCCTCCTTTGCTAGAAGGTGATCAGGCATTACCTTAGCCACCATTACAGTAAAATGTTGAACTTATAACCTCCATTTCATTGCTTCCCCCACCCCCCCCCCAACTTGACCCACATTTGTTTTAAGGCACACATCTACACATGGATGAAAAGTGACAAACAAATTGCCACTGTCGTTTAGTGCTCTTGTTGATATCAATTCCAGATAAACAATACTGAATGCATCAATTTTACAGCAGTAGTCAAGGGGAACAGGAGACATCAGGGTGGATGACTTAGGCCCATTTAAAGATCATGATGTAAAACTGACAACCTGATCACCAGAAAAGACTTTACTTGACAATTACACAAAGACTTTACTGACGATTACATCAAATGTTTAACGTGTGTTCCTTCAAAAATCATCCATGAACAGGCTGTGTAATATCTAGTGTCAACCACAATTCATGTGAGAAATTGAAGATCCTTTGGTGTAGTATGGAAAATTACACTAAATGAAATAGTCTCCTGTTCTCTCAACACCACCACCTCCTGTCCCGTGCCACCCTCTACCCCACACCCATTTGAGTTTCTGCAACTAACTTTTCAATAATCAAACTGCTATTACCATCGCAAGGCTTTCCACTTCGAATAAAAGTCCTTCACAGTTGGCCACAGGCCAGAAAGGATAAAATCAAGTAAAAAGAAAAAAAAAATCAAAAATGCTGCAGCTGCTAGAAAACAGAAATAAAAACTGGAAACACTCAGCAGGTCAGGCAACATCAGTGGAAAGAGAAGCAGTTAACACTTCAGATCTGGAACTCTTCATCAGAACAGGGAAAGAAACAAAAACTGAAGTTAGTTTTCAATAGGAGAGAAGGTAGGGAAGGGATTGGTAGAACAAAAGGAATACTTTTTAGGGTGAGACCAAGTGGATTAATAGAGGCAATTACCAGCATATTAAGCTTCCTTGTCAATACAAATAGAATAAGAAAAACTGAACCAAAATGGAGACAGGCTGAAGCTCCCATTTCTGATACAGACAAAGAAAGAATCTGCTTCTTGAAAGTTGGAGAATTCAGTATTGAGTCTGGAAGGCTGCAACATGCCCAGATGGAAGATGAGGTGTTGTTTTCCAAGCTTGTATGGCCATCATTGCAACAGCTCAAGAGGGTAGGTCAGAGTGCGAGTGTGACAATGAATTAAAGTGGCAGGAGCTACAATCTCAGGATCACTCCTGCAGCCTGAGTAGAGGTGCTCTGCAAAGCGATCACCCAATCTGCATTTGGCTTCTCCAGTGTAGAGGGGTCCACATTGTGAACACTAAATGTACTAGATTGGAAGTGCAAGTGAGAGCAGAGGTGCAAGAAGTAGATGAGATGTGGGTAAGGGTTCTGTTCATTGAGGTAGAAGGGAAGCCATGACTCAGGAAGAAATTTAGATGACTCCAGAAGAAATCTAGATGACTCCAAAGGATTCTGGCATTGGGGGTTGCAACACATCATCCTCCTTTGACAACAGTCTTTACAGTAGTTATTCTGTGGTAAAGAAAACCTACTTACATGCATCAACTTCATAAAGAAAGCATTTTAACCATCACATGCTGTACAACATAAAGGCAACATATTTGTCACTTTTTTTCTTTCAATGATTAGACTATAACCAGAATATCAGCAATCATAAAAGCAAAATAAAAACCCAGATGCCTAAGATAAAAACAGAAAACACTGGAGCAGGTCTGGCAACAATTACAGAGCAGTTAACATTTCATCAGAACAAATCAAATGGTTATCGTACATTCTGGGAAACAGTTCATGAGATGATTCAGAAATCATACATTTTCTGATGAAAGGTCATTGACTGTTTCTTTCTCCACAGATGCTACCTGACCCAAGTTATTCCAGCATACTGTTTTTATTACATCAGCGATCACACTTTTCCCTGAAACATGCAAGAGTTTTGTGCAAAGGGTTGCAGCATGAAACTCCACTGAAACAGCCATTGTTTCTTTGTTTTGAAGCTCTATAAAGCACGGGGAGATTATGTATGGTATAAACTGTTACATCCCCATTACTGCTCCTGGTATTCACTTCAAATTGTTGGAGATAGTACAAAACTTAAGGTCTCTTTCTCATTAGTCAGGGGCTTTCTTTGATGCTTATTAAGCCACAATACTGCTATCACTCCACTTTAGCCCTAATAGTTATCTTGAAGAGCTTAAAGTCTGGAACTGCAAGCAAAGGCTTATTTCAAAAGCACTTTAGCTTGATTCTAACCACAGAACATCAATGTTTTCTTTCCCCCAACAACTGTCAGTGAGGGACTATAATACTTAGGTTTGGAACAAATTTCCTGCAGAATCCACTCATACCAAGTAATCCTCACACTTCTTTAAGTGGATGGAGGAAAATCTTTAACTTCTTGCAGCAGCTCGACCTCGACCAGCTAAACATCCAAGACAAATGACAGTGACCTTGCCAAACTCCCTCTTTGCTGAGCCGATCAAATAAAGATTTCGGATGCTCAAGGTGGTCACTTCAAGTATCATTGTGTGCAAAGTGATCATTAATTTACACCTCAAATCTCAAACTTACAAGTCAAATCTCCAAAAAAGGCTGCCTGTGCATCTTTAACACCAAATGGCATGGCTTTACTCTGAAAAAGACATCAATGAAACAATAGCAAAAAAACAAAATTTTTTTTCTTAGTCAGTTAAGCTGCTTGCTGACATAAATTAAGCAAATTGACCTTTCTAACAAAGGCAGATTTTCCCACGCCATCAGCATAATTATTGAATTTTGGTTTTGGAGAGGAATCTTTTTAGTTACAACATTAAAGTAATATTTGAGAACCATCAGATTTTGGCACCATTACAAGTACAAATTGAAATTTTCTCTCTGATCTTTGAGAATTTGCTTGGATCAAATCTGCAGGTTTTAATTTGTTTCGGGGCTGACACATCAATAACAACCAAAGATGTACAACCTAGTTCATCCACACATTCTCGCACATACTCTTCCAACAGATCAATAACGTGTTTTCTCTAATTACTGGTGTAGCACTTCATCCAGATTTTTTAACATTTCTCAACTAGCTGAGTTTCAGAAATCACATCACTTGGTTCCACATACCCACTGTTGCTATTTTTTTCACTACCTAAACTATGCCTGCTTGTTAACTATAGTCACATTCATTGCACCTATTTTTTTTTAGAAGAATGTTCACCTGACATACCCTTTGACATTTCCTGTTTGTGGCATTACCCACACAGTTTACATCAATGAGTCTCTGTTTGATCCTATAGGATCTGCCTAAACCCAGCTTTCAATGATTCATCAGATTGCTCTTCTTAAAAAGAGGAATACACCTCCAAAGTTGTATTGCTCCCCCTTCATTGAATTTAGGTAGTAGACAAATATTCTTTGCCTAATCAAAACCCATGGGAGTTTTCTCTGTACCAGCATAATTTTTCATCTTCAACTTGGAATTTACATAATTTTGAGCTGACACACTATTAAATTTTCCTTTCTTTCTGCTCTCATCCTCTTCCAACAGTTTAGTTCTTGCTAGTTCTATTTCATCACTAAAATTGCATTTCTTAACTTGATGTTTGTGTGACTAGCCAAAGCTTGAACAATCTTGATATTTTAGTTCCTCAGATCACATAGACTCCTGGTGTACACCAATCAAATTTAACTTTTCTCAATCCTTAGTTTTCTGAGAGAGAAATTTTCTCTCATAACAAATGTTTGATTGTTAGAACTGCTATTAATTGGTTCAATGGACACATTAAAAGGCAGAGGTGAAATTTTATATATTCAAATTCTGGAAAGTTTCAGTGAATTTGTTTTCTAATCATTATTACCAAATATCAGAGCCTACTTCATACAAGCTCCAGTACATTAGGATCACCATGTAAAGCTGGCCACCCAACTGCTATGACCACAATAATAGTTTCAGGAATGATTTCACTTATTATACAACATAGCTTTCAAATGAATATTAAAACAGGTCAAATAATTAACATACATTCCTTGGTAACTGGGAAGCAGTTGATGAGATGATTCAGAAATAATCCAAGAGCACAATGTCCAATATCATTCATAATCAACATACAAGATTTCTTTAAGTCCTACTAGTATATCCTGGGAGGCTGCATCAAAACATTCTGTTTGAAATAAGCTTTTTTACTCACTTGCTTGACAATTCTTTCATCAAATTGCACTTGAAGTGGGGATGTCATGGCAGGGTAGATCTGGTTCATGTTGATATATTGTGCTTTTTTTAAAAAAAAATGTGATTAATGCACAAAAGTTAGTACATGTTGCATTAATTGCACAGTTAACAGTCATTCATTGATAGGAAAAAAAAATCAAAGAATGCAGATGTTAAAAATGAGATGTAGTATTCACCAGTTCTTTTGTACATTGCCACACATTAAAGAAATGAATTTGAGTAACGTGCCTAATAGTCAATCTCAACTATAGACAGCAACTGATTTTTTTCCCCCCAAATGTTCATTTTGGTTTTACTTCAAGGGCAAATTCATTCACAATCCCCAGAAGCTTCCGTCATTCATGAAATTTAGATCTATGTGTTCTGAGGGTATTGAATTTATACAATCATTACCTTCAGCTCCACTAATACTAAATACATCACTTCCTATGACGTCCGTTATCTGTATGCCTCCATTAAAAGCTAGGTCTTTGTTCAAGTCTCCAAGGACACCATCAATATGCATGCTAACAGGCATTTGCGAATTTGGTTGAGCAGTCTTGATAGCAGCATTGTTTCCCATGGTATTTTTTGATAAATGGACACTCTGAATGGATGAAGATGGTTGTTGATTTGATGGTTTCCATAGACCTGGCATGGTTACCGGATGCTCACAGTTTGTACTTACCAAATGCATATCATTATGGTCAATGCTGTTATTGGAAAGCATCTGCATATTAATATGAGGGCTTTGATTGACAATAGTTTCTGAGGTGCTGAAACCAACAGGTTGTTGAATCAGTTGAGTTGCAATACCATTACTGTTGGCATCATGCCGAAAACCCACTGAATGTAACAGACAATTTGGGGTAGGAGATTCTAAACATTTCAGCACATCTTCATTAAGCACTGGCAACGAGTTACTATTTCCAGGAGCATGAAGGTGCAAATCCACTTTGCAATCTGAAGGTATTGGAGGCCAGCTTTGACCACCAGCTGTGGTTGTAGGTACCATTGTTGGCTGGCCAGAAGAGAAGATCTGGTTTGAATTTGTGGGAACTGTACTGTTAAAAATATTATGATTATGGTTCTTGGAATGCTGCTGCTGTGTTGGTATTGTGTGCACCTGTTGTAGCCCAGAAAATGGATCGTGAGGTTCTGAGAAACAAGGAACAAAAACTATTAATCTGCTGTCACATGACATGGAAGTTATGCAACGTTTTAACAAAAACTTGTTGGAATCCAAGCAACAGTCTGTTGAAACTGCTTGTAACCAACACTCATCGACTTAAAAATAAGCAGAAAGCCACAATTCACTCCACATGTACAGTATCAATTTGTATTTGTTAGCTTAATAACTAGGATGTCCAGTTAAAAAACTGATACATTTCTAAATTGAATATACAGGTGCAGAGAATTGAAGTGGCTATTTTTGGTTCAATCCATTGGTTTTATATCTCAAAGTTACATTACCGTATTACTTGCAAGTTTGATGTTTAAAACCTCATTCCAAAAAATCCCATATGCTTTGGCACTACTCATCACCTGTTCTAGTGAATAATTACAAAATATTTCTCAAATTCTTTTCATTGGAAAATAGTCAACTTATTAACTGTTTTACTAAACTTATGAAGTGAGATAGACTGATTTTACAATAAATTCCAGTAAATATGCGTACTTGCAATGCTAGTATATCAGTTAGAATGTAAAACTTCTGAACCCAAGTTCGGACGCAAACTAGTACTGAATACTCAAGATCTATTTGCATTTATTAGTGCAGCTGCTCCTACCTTGTTTAATTGACTTTGAGGGTAGATACTGTCTTCTTGCAGAAGGCACACCAACTGATATCCTGTCTGATCGGTTTCCACTAGATTGTACATCTATGGTATTTGAAAGTAAACATCAGCAGTTGGATTTAGAAGCTATCCCTAATGTGCAGATGCAACATTTACGTAGCCATCTGTTCATCTGAGTAGACCCAATGTTCTATCAACCATTACGATAAAACATTTTCATAATTCATGGATATGGCATGATATCCAACTTGCATGTTAGAATGAGTCAAAATATTTATGGACTAGATCATACCGCGCCTATCATTACTTTCCACAGATAGCAGAAATGCAAGAAGAGACCATCGATGCAATATTAATTTCTTTCAAAAGTATCCTTTGTTAGGGTAACATAGCACATTGGTTGACAATGCTGTTAATCACAAAAGCATCTTAAAAGTAGTGCTGAAGTAACCCTTGGAACAAAGAAGGATGAGGGGCGACCTTACAGAAATATTCAAAATAATGTAGGGCATGGATAAGGTGGATGGTAACAGTCGTTTCCCCAGGGTAGGGGAGTCCAAAACTAGTGGGCATAAATTTAGGACGAGAGGGGAAAGATTTTAAAAAGGACCTGAGGGGCAACTTTTTCCACACAGAGAGTGTGAGTATATGGAACGAGCTGCCAGAGGAAGTGGTTGAGACAGGTACAATAGTATCTTAAGCAGCACTTGGATAGGTTCATGCAGGGGTGGGGCTTAGATGGATATGAGGCGAACACAGGGAATAGAGACTAGCTGGGTGGGCACCGTGGTCAGTGTGGACTCATTAGGCCAAATGGCCTGTATCTGTGCTTTATTGCTCTATGACTCCAAGTAGGTTCTCCTTGTTACAGTTCTTCTCATGGTGCATTTCTGATGCAAGTCACGCTACTGGGAAGCAAGATACGAAGGTCAGGCACCTTCCAGCTTCGAATGCAAGGCAAATGTGGGTCTCCACTGGCAAAATTGGCAGAAGCCCAAAAATAAGCTGCCTAGCTCTTATAGCTAGGAAATTGTATGCACCTCAGAGTCTGGTGCCTTTACTTTATGCTTCTTTTTGCCCTTTGCAAGTAAGGCTGACAAAGCACATCCCAAGCAGGATTTATAACGCCTCAACCATTTGCTTCCTAACAAAACTCAAATTACATTGATGATGCTAAAATGAGAAACTAAAGTAAACACATGTCATACAGTTATAAAATGGGCAAACCCATTCATTTGTTCCATATTAGAAAAAGTTCAAAACCTGTAATAGGCAATTCCACTTAGGAGGCAAAGGTGCCAACATGACATAAACTTGTCTTTATTTGAGCTCATTGTTATCTGGCTGCAATAGACGGTGACTCAGGTCACAGTGTGCTGGTGGAACTCAGAGGGTCCTGCAGCATCTGTGGGAAGAAATTGTTGACATTTCGGGTTGAAACCCTGCATCAGGACCGAGAGTGGAGAGGTGAGATGGCCGGCATAGAGAGAAGGGGAGTGGCAACAACAGATTCCAAGGTGATTGGTGGACTGAGGAGTGCAAGAGGACAGGCAGGTAGTGCCAGGTAGGGGAGGTGAGCGGGGGTGGAGTTGGGGGAAGAGGGAAA
>JARFYF010000063.1:95634624-95647329 GCA_030265395.1 Rhina ancylostomus
ATGCTGGAAACACCCATGGAATTTGTTAAAAGATGGAATTGTGCTGAAAAGTGAAGGAGGGTTCAGAAATGAAAGCAGAAACCTCCCGATGCAAGTGCAAGGCAAGATGAAGGATGATACCACCAGAGTAATGAATTCCCTATTGAAGCTATTCTGCTCTGATACTAGGTCTTGGCTCCTACCTCCAGGATCTTTGCAGAATACACCAACAACTTTAGATAGATGAAATAAAGTGCAAAGAATGACATAATGCCAACAACCTTAACAGTTTCTAACAAGCATTTAAGATTGTTATTTACTCTTTTATCAAAGATAGTCTTGTGCTGTAATGTAATGTACATGATGTCAAAGTCTTTGTGATCACAATTATTTTTCCCACATATTTCCTACATCTTAGTAGTACTTAGCTATTTCAGCTTTTTCTAGGTTGAAATTCAGTTCAACAATAAAATGGTCAAGTCTAGGATTAAGGCGACGTTCACCTTCACTAGATGCATTCTGATACAGAGCACCTTATAATTGTAGATCTAAAATTACACACTATATTTCATAGCCAGCCTTACTAATATGGAATTTTGTGATGCAAATGATAAAGTGTCTTTTTTCAAAATATAGAGCAATAAAACCAAGTTTTAGTGAAAGAAAACAGACATCTGGAGCACTGACTTACCGATTACAAACT
Source organism: Rhina ancylostomus (assembly GCA_030265395.1). Lineage (NCBI taxonomy): Eukaryota > Metazoa > Chordata > Chondrichthyes > Rhinopristiformes > Rhinidae > Rhina > Rhina ancylostomus. The sequence continues at coordinate 95,635,307 of JARFYF010000063.1, forward strand.
GCAGATTCAGATAAGATATCTTTATTAGTCACATGTACATTGGAACATATAGTGAAATGCATCTTTTTTTGCAGAGAATGTTCTGGGGGCAGCGCACAAGTGTTGCCACTCTTCCAGTGCCAACATAGCATGCCCACAAACTCCTAACCGTACATCTTTGGAATGTGGGAGGAAACCCACGCAGACAGGAGGAGAAAGTACAAACCCCTTACACACACAGCAGTCAGAATTGAACCTGGGTTGCTGGTGCTGTAATAGCTTTATGCTAACCACTACACTGTGCTATTTAAAAGGTTGCATAAGAAATGGAATTAATAACTTCTTAAAAACACATGGAATCAATTAGATAAGGAAAAGATGCAGAGTCTAATCCTTCCATGGGTTTAAAAAAATTAAATCTCATTTCTTATTTAAAATGTTTTCCCTTTAAAATGTTTGAACTGCATTATTTTGCATTGGAGAATGTTTGAAAGCACTTGAACTATGTTTACGAGCCAGTTGAGAACTAATATAGAATAAACTCTAACCTATCTGAATCGGCAGATCTTGTTGCATAACAAGGTAAGAAATTGATTACTTTCCTTGGACAAGATGGTAAAATGAAAAATTAATATACAAAATGTGAAGATTGAGATCATTTAAAACAAAAGCAAACTTTTCCCTGGATAGCGTAATGTGGATTACAATGCCAAACAACTGCAATAATTATTATAAAGACCAAACTGGCAGCATATTGCAAGTTTCAATGATTAAAAACTCCAAATGGATAAGATTGAGTCAGAAAATATTGCCAAATCCAAATTACAATTTTTGAACGAGTGTTCAAATCTACACAACTTTTTTGCTGAACTTCGTAGGCAAGCTAATAAACAGCAAAGATATTACAAGATTTCTTTTCATTGTAGGACTTGCAGTATCTACAGCAGTGAAACAACTGAGATGATCAAAGTTACCCATTTACCTGTGTCAGTGAACAACTGAATATCTTGTGTCAGATCAATGTTCACACTTTCTGCATTTTCCACCTTCTTAAAAATGATCCCAATAAACCAGATCGTAACATAATTATCCCTAAAAAAAGGGAAAAGTTACAGATGAAATTATTTGGAAATTAATCACAGTGGGCACAGATACCAATAACTATCATTGAATACAGCAAGATTAGTTTGCTTTTACAATATTCTGACACAAGGCATACTGGAACAGAAGGCGATTAAGTTCCTCAAGCCCCTTCCTCCATTCTGTACTATCCTGGCTGATCTATTCCACTAAAGGTCATCTGACTGACCCAATCAAACCATTTAAAATTCATCATTTAGCCTCTCAATGGTCTAAATTGGAAAATTCAGAATAACTTTTTGTAACCAGCTATTGGCATTAAGAGTTAAATTTTTAGTGCATCTATGCTGTTTGCCTCAGTAAGGTGCCCAAAACTGAAGGCAGAACTTCAGATACTCAGACCAAGAGCTTCTAGCATTCAATAGACAAACAGTAAATGTTTCATTATCTTTTATGACTGATTTTTGTATTTGAGCACCAGCTTTGGGTGCAGTGAAAGAATAAATCCTAGTCTCACCATCAAAAAAATATTCCAATATATCAAGATGGGCCTTGCATGTATTTGGGTCATTTTCCATTGTGGGCCTTTTTTTATGCCTGAACACCATCTGTCTTTTTTATTAAAAAAAACTTGCATATTTAGTTGATGGTTTCCATTTATAACTCAAGAATAAAGAATAATCCAAAGAATACCATTACCATGGTAAATCCCACACAAGTCTACTTTCCTGCCCAATTCCCAAGTTTAAAATTCAATCTCAGACCCAAATATACTCATTGGAGCCACAACCCTCTGGGGACATACAGAGTCCTTAAGATTTACAACCTCTGCCCAATGACCAATCCCTTGCCCCTGGACTATTCACCAATTAAATCTCTAGGCAACTAACCTGTTCATCCTTCCAAGAATCATGCATGTTTCAATGAAATCATCTTATCCTTCTCAACTGAGTATAGTCAATCTCTCTCTGTAGGATGACTGCTCATCTGAGAAACCAGGTCATTCTGTACTGCACCAACACCCACATACTGATATCCACCTTTATATATGGAAACCGATGTTGGACAGTTCTCCCAGATGACTCCTCTTAGCTCATGTTCTAAAGTGGATGTGTTTCTCAGCACATGTGGAAATGCAACTTTTTATCCAAGTCATTATTGGGCCCAAACTGTCTGGGAAATGCTGGGACCAACATGATCAGGATTCCCAAACACACAAGTTCCCAACCTGCTTGAACAATGGACCTCTCATGGATTCCAGCTATAGATGATAACCTTGCAGCAGTTTCCCCAGAATTTACACTAGGAATGTGTCACCTGAACCTGCACCTGGTTGGATCTTGCACAGGAATAGAGTCCATTCTTTTGAATGGAGGGGAACAGGTGTTTAAAAAAGTACATAGTAATTAAGGAAACTCAATTTAAAAATGTTTATATGTTTAAGAGTGGTTCGTTCCCCTCTCCACCACCCAACCCACCAGTTTTTAACAAATATTATAACTGATTTTCATTTAGTTTCTGATTTCTGATTTCCAAAGAACAGGGATTTTGAATGATTTAGAATGGCAGGGACTCAACAGGCACCAGATTCAGAGGTTCTGCCCAGCCAAATGTTGGTTCATCCCACAACAGCAGTTTCATGAGCAGGGCTTATTCTAACATATATGACAGTATTGATACTCAAGACCTTGACGTTATGCAGGGCTGCTCCATTATTAAATAGGACAATCTCGAGTAGTAGTGGTGGGTTTGCAGAAAAAATACCTTTGCACATATCAACAGTAAACACGGGCAGCTTACCTCTGACAAGAGTAGTCAAAGGCTCAGAACCAAATACTATGGAACTCTACAAGTTACAATTCAGAAGTGATCTGTTTATTCTTACAGTTTTCTGTCCTCTATGCATGTTGATTTGTTATCTCCAGCCTTGCAAGGCCCTTCCTGCACGTTTGTGTGGTACCTGTCAGGTATCTTTTCAAAATATAGACATATTACATTTGTTTCCCTTATCGGTCATGCTAGTTACATCTCCTAAAGAAGATCTGATTTGGCAAACACAATTTTACCTTCATAAAACCAATCAGATTCAGATTAAAAATTAGTTGATAAATATTAAATGATACATTCTGGTATCTGGCAACATGTCAGACTAACTGGCTAGTTCTTAGTTTCCACTCCTCTCTTTTTAAAAAAACATTATATTTGCTACATTTCGATCTGATGGGACCTTCCAAGATCCCAGCTGCAGCAATTTCTTTTAGAAAATCAGGGTATTTTGTCCTGCTTTAATTTCTCTAATAACTTACGGCTTCCATGGTGAACTTAATTTTGTTATCAAATCACTGATGCCCAGTATAGATCCAGGGACAAAATGGAGTTACAGATTAGCAATGATTTGATACAAAGGCAAGGTAGCTGAGTGACTCACAATTAACCTTAATGGACTCTTTTTGCAATACGTACAGATGTTCCACATGCAATAGGGTGTGCAGCATGGAAGTTTCAATAACGTGCTGTAGTTAACATATTTAATCTACTTTCTGGTACATAAATATTGGCCATTGCACCTATGTAAAGGAAGTTAAAGACCTCTTATTTTTAATAATTCTTGCTATTTAATTTCTTGCTGAAGTACAAGGTGTACTCATGCTTTGAACTAAAGGAGTGACACCAAGCTCTTTGCAGGTCATAATATTTGACCTTCTGATGGTATAACACTAACTTCAAAAAGCCATAGGGATTTATAAGCAGAAACATGACATTTTATCTAAATTCAATAGGAAGCACTTGTCTAAAGTGGAAGCAAAAGGATAGACAAGTTTGCACAACAACCTCTAGTGCCATTTGATTCGCTCAAGGACAGTACCAGAGATGTGCAGCAAAGCACCTATCCTTTGAAAGTTACACTTACTCAGTTTAGTAAACTTCTCACTTTGGTTTATACTGGTTAAAATTACCAGGTATTTGACCTCAGTTTCTATTAATTATTAGCTACTCATTATTTACTTTCAACAACATCCAATTCTGAAATCATAGGAGGTACAAAAACAAATCTCAATAAGGAGAATGCACCAAAAAACCTCAATTTTTTTTAGGACTATAAAAGGTAGAAATCTATCCTCATTTGCACTTGTCGCAGGACAATAATTGTGCTAGGTGTTTCACAATACTCCAAAGCTCAATTAAATTAAGGTCTGTGGATTAAAATAAGATCCGTGGAAGAGAATTCCAAAAGTGGAGTTCAACTACTATACATCACTAGATAGCATACATGACAACTTCTGGCCACATGTTGAATGTAAACCAGGCCTATTAAAAAGATTTTACCAGACTATATATTTGATGAAAGCATGAAATTTAAAATTACCCTTAAGCCAAAATTTTAAAACCATTGAAAGTCAATACTAATATTGTAATGAAGAAATGTAGGAATTTTAGGTTACAAATCGATTCAGCCTGCCAACTCTCTCTAAATTGGGATAGCTGATAATTCGAATGGTTCCAAGTTGAAGAATACCAACTGGCATTCTTCCATTCCCACTTTGAAGTAGAAATGAATGAAAATCCACAGCTTTAAACTGAGCTTTCACCTGCTGATCTTTTAAATGGTGATGATCCACATACAAAATGTATTGAAAAAGGTACACTTAAGTTTCAAGAACTTGGCTGACAAGCTAAAAACAATAAATATACAAAAAAATGAAGTGGATTTATTTTAAAGCTTATGAGCCAATTCTTGTTTTGCTAACAGCTCTTAAGTGCTGTGCACCATTTTCTACTTTTTAAAAATATAATAAACTTGTGGCTTTCACAACAGCTTCTTTTGGCATGGACTGTATAGCCAAGTTTAAAAATGCAAGTTAAACATACAATAGAACTGTCACCTTTACCTGCCCTTTAAATCTTTTAAAAGTTTATAAATCATCTCCATTTACAGATACAGAAGGCTGTTAAGGATAGAGGTATTTCAAATAAATAGCACAGCCTATTAAATGACCAACCTGGACTCTTACAATCAAGTGAAACTAGTTTTGAAATTTAAAAAAGGAAATTTGTTATTTACAAATTATGTATAGATTTTTTATAGAGGCTTTCACAGTACAGTTATCTACAAAAATAAGATACCAGTTACGTCAGGATTGTGTTTGTCATAAAACACAAATGATGCAAATAGATGAACTTTATTTTGATTTCTAGAGTAAGTTTGCATATCCAACGACAATGATCGTTCAAATGGTTTCCAGCAAAAAGTACAAACCACACACCAGATGTTCAATTAACCATTCTACTGCAAGCATAGACAAACTTAAACCTTATAGGCCATGAAGTATTTAAAAGCAAAGTTAAAACCCAACTTACAGATTATGTTGTTCCTTTAAGCCAGGAAATGACTGAGGGTTTACATGGGCAAGAGTGATATAATCATTTCGCTCAAGGTTACCAACAAGTACACGAATTTTAGATTCGACAAGACCAACCCTACAAAAGAAAATATTTAAGTTTAGAAGTCAACTAAAGAAAACAAATCCTTGCATAGCTTAACAAAATATTTACCATTCTAAGTGATGATCTTCAGTGGAGGCACTTGCTGTTAATACAATGTAGTGCCTGCAACCAAATAAAATAAAACTTTAATATCCACAAGTAAACCACAAAAAAACTCACATTACAATAGTTTTTCTTTTAAAAGTACTTAAATCAGAGAGTGGCTTGGTGGGGGGCGGGGGGGGTGGTGGAGAGAAGGGGGAAGAAAGAGGGAGGACAGCAGGGGAAGGGGGCATTGCATATGAAATCATGTATATTATCCCCCTCTTTTCTACAAAAAGGGGATAATATATGTGTTTTCATATGCAACACTTACAGTAGCAAATATTTTTGTGAATTGTCAGAGGATTTCATTAGTGGAAAAATGCATATACCATGGCAGCACTCTCTCAAGATCAGTCAACACTGATGACAAAGTCAACAGCAGGATAGCAAAATTCTGCTCTGCTTTTGGAAAACCAAGTATGGGAATGAGGAGAAATCAGCCCAAGATCAAGCTGAAGACACATCATAGTACTATCATACCCAGTTTACTCTTATATTTGCGAGACATTAACAGTGTACAGGAGACATGCAAGGCAGCTTAATCACTTCCACCTTATCTGTTGCACAGAATACTTTACATCAAGTGGCAAGACAAATTTCCAGACACAGATTCTGTCCCAACCAAATCTTCCTAGCATTTACACATTACTGAAAGAATCACAGATCAGGTGGGCAGGACACGTCAGAACGTCTGATGACAGAATACAAAAGCAGCTACTTTATGGAGAATTGACTTAGGGTAAATGATTATGTGGTGAACAGACAAAGATTCAAAAGAATCTCTTAAAACATCCCTGAAGAGTTTCAACATTGATACATTCCATTGGGAACAAGCAGCATTGGATCACCCTATTTGGCATACCCACATTAAAAAGCGGTGCTTGCTCATACTAAGAAGCTAGAAAAGGGGAAAATAAGAAGATCAAGAACCACTGATGTTACAGTCTCCCTATACCTCTATCACCTGTGTGGAAAGAAACTTGAGCCCAGATTGGTTTAATAATCCATCTATGTATATAATCGCAACACCATAGGCTAGAAGTCACAGTCTCGCTTGAGAATGAGTGACAAACAACATAGTAAAAGTGCTGTGTTTGCCACATCATTTAACTACACATTAGACAGGCAAATGCACACCCATTAGTGTATGTACAAAATGGAATTAAAAATAACAATCCTTAAGAAAATATTTAACAGAACTAAGGGCCACATCTTGCAATTGCTAATTTTGCCAACAGTGATTGCCATTTCAACGTGAAACAGTAATTTCTGGATTATGCTTATGCAACTCAAATACAAAGCCCTGCCAAATGCGGGAATGAAACCCTGGTATTCCACAAGGTGCACTACTTTGCAAATTTGAGAAGTGTCCCATGTCACAAAAGCAGGAAGTGTTTAGGTAATCATTCTCATGTAAAAAGTAACCCTGCAAATGTTATGTTTTGTTGCAAAAAAGAAAATCATGCAAAATATTACTGCTCAAGGAACTTTTTAAAACTTAAAATGTGTATGAATTTCAAATCATAATTTTAAAAAAATTATGAACAGCTTTGAGCTGCAAAAAAGTAGCCTAAAATAAAAATCCATCAATTAAACACGGAAGGAATTTGGAATCAAGAAATCAGTGTATATGGAGAAATAGAAGAGTCTACTAATGAAATTCAAATTAGGAGATCTTTAATTTTATAAGAATCTGAACCATTGAGCCGTACAGGCCAGTTACCGTGCTGTATAAATAAAGTTTAAATAGCACATTGTTGTTTTACATGGGGGAGGTGTCCCGTAGAATTAAGAGATCATTCAATACCCTTGTCAGGAACCAAAAATGAAACACTGAGATGAACAGCCATACCAGTGATGACTTCATTCGCTAAATATATTCAAATGCAGAGAGATACTCAGTTTCAAAAGTAAGAAGAAACTAGATTCCAACAGTGTACTGGAACACCAGAGATTGCTAAATAACTAAATTTAACAAATCTGTAGTTAGCTTCCAACTGATACAAGTCAATATGGATGACAACATTTCTTCTAACTATACTATATTGTCCTGCAACTCCAAATGTTTAAATAATACAAAAGGAGAATTAAAATACTATTAGTATTTTGAAATTTTTCCACCAAACTGGAACAGGTCTCTCCAAAACAGACAGTAAACACTCAAAAGTTTGCAACAAGATTACAATTCTACAACTTGTATAGCCATCGAAAAAAGTATACTCACTTGTATTTTTGGAAGAAGTTTGGTGGTTCAAAAAGTTTAGACCAGTCTGTCTTGCCTTGTAGAATTTCATCAGTAATGGCCAGACCTATCAATAATACAAAACCTGAATAAATTTTAACTCTCAGTGCAAATAAAACAAAGAACATTTAATAGAACTTTAGGTTCTGCAAAATTTTAAATAATCAAAATGATCCAGTATCATTGGCTTTGGCATATCAGAACTTGATAAAAGATATCAATTAAAACTAATCCCAAAAGATTGATGGCATGGAACCAAAATGTACATTTGAAAAATGCAAATGTGGCAGCAATTAATAAATTAACTAGTTTCACTGTCATGAAATTGAAAAATACCAATTCAAATTTTTTTTTATTAAAAAGACATTTATTAAATGAACTGGTATCATTCTTTACCTCTGATGGATGAACTGAAAGGGAACAGAGGGTGACTGCACATTTTCCTTTCGTGTAATAGTTATTTAAAAATAACAGCTGTTAGAAAGCTAATTAAATGCACTGCTTTGGTGAAGGGATCATGGGTGGACAGACTGACAGGATGGTGCTTTTTATTTTTAATAATATGTATTTCAAATGTTATTACATTTCAAAAGCCATATTTTGAGATTTACAACAAGTCAAATGGATTGAGTTCCATGCAAAGAATAAAATTTCAAGAGTTTCTGACTACTGAACTTTTTTTTTTTAAAAACCCAAAATTTTTTGGACTATCATTTATTGAATCTAACAGGATTAATACGAAATAGATCTGTGACTGAAATATAATCCAAATTAGTCATGCCAACTACTTCAAGTCATAACTTACACTATAATTCACAGCATAAAGTGATAAACAGCTAAACAAAATGTACACAGCCAAGCACCAGATTGCAAGATATTTCAGTTTATCTTTTAATGCAGCGATCTACTGACAGCCTCAAAAGGATTAAAAAACCTGACATTTGAAAAAAAATATTGTGGCACCAATAATCAAGAGACTTCAGGTTTCCTCACCACACAACCAGCTATTTACAACTCCAAGAATTTTTGAAAGTGTTTATATGAAAATGCAAGCCAGGAAGTTTTGAACAGAGAAGTATGCGCTATGAACTCTCCTTCAAAAACAAAATTTTTCAATAGTGATGGTTAGTACTGGTGGCCCTTCATTCAAACCATATAGTTTTAAAAGTTTCCTAATTTCATCATTAATAATCTTCAATTAACAATAAATATGGCTAAAATATCATCTCTTTTCTTGAACAAATGTTACACTTGCTGCTTTTCAGTGCTTGGCACAACTTACAAGGACTGAAAGTTTAAGGTCAATGCTCCTACCATCCCTCATTTTCCCTCAACAGCCGAGAATACGTCAAATGGAGACCCTGTAACTTTTCAGAATTAGTTTCCCTTCAATAATACCAACCTCTCCAAAATCAGATCTACAAATGTTTCAGGCTTTTTAAATAGAGATGTTGTATACAATGCCAGTTGTACTTCAAAATATTACTGAGTAAGAGCAATGATAAAATTAAATTGTATGAAGTCACTTCTGAGATATTCAATTTTTGTACAGATATTCTTGTGCCAATACATTTAACTTAAAAACATCTAATTTAGACTCAAATCTTTAATTTCAGTAAAAAGCTCAAAGAATTCAAAAGGTTTACTGCCTCAAATGTCAAACACCAGAAGTGTTTTTTTTGCATTCAGATACTTCATCCTTAGTAAACTAAAGGGGAATAAAGTCAGTTGATAATTCAAAAGGCATACTAGTGTCACATGATAATCTCATCCTTTAACTTACTTGAAAAATATACTAAATCACAAGCCACAATGCCGTAGCACCAAAAGTTACCATTCAATCCAATTCTTTCTGACATTTAAGTAGATCATAATAGATCTGTACCTCAACTGTAATTGTAAATGGCTCAGTGTGAAGCTATTGTTCAAATTAATTTGCAGACCTTGCTACTTGCATCAGCAACTCAGAAGAAACTAGTAATGAAAATTATACCATGAGCACTATGAGCAAAGTATAGTAAGAATGAAACAAAAGTAAACCTTGCTTGAATTCTTCTACCATTATTGTTCGAGTTGATGAGGATACGTTAAATGTGGAATTCTGCTGTGGGTAGGCAGGAGTTATTATTGGCATCAAATGATATCTGTCAGATGGGTTTACCTATAAAACAAATATTTCATACTTAATAGTGTACAACAAACATTAAATTAAATTAATTCTCTGTACTATGCTAAGTCATACCCGTGGATCCCAAACAGGCAGATTCAAGTTGCTATCTTCTGGTTGTTTAAGCAATACTGGATTTGGCCATTCCCTGAAAAAAAAGCAACATTTTAAAAACAACTAGATGAATAGGCAAAAACAGAAAAACACTACAGTTTCAATAGTAACCTTGCTCTTTGGTTTCTAAGAATCCATATACACAAGCAAATGCTACCAGGCTATATCTCAACCTGGGAAAGTTGCTGTATGTTATCTGCCTCTATCCAAAACAAACATACAGATCATCCACATGAAATGAAGATTAGGTAGGTGGCATTATTAAAGTGTGGATGACATTATTAATGGTATAGAAATACTTAAATTTGTTTGCAATTAAATTTAGGAGATTCAAAAGGATCCACAAAATACTTGGTACAAAGCATTTGACATTCTTCTAGAGCTGTACTTAATGCAATAACAAATCCAAGTGATACAAGATTACCTCCTCCCACTCAGGTCAAAATCCACTTTACAGTATAATCACCCGATGATTTGCAACTCAAAACTGCTAGATTACTTGTTTGGTTCAAACACTAGGTTCTTAGTCAATCACAATGTAAAACAGATGATTTTTTAGACTGTGAATAGCAGCTTATTCGGAAGTATTAAGAATACTACAGTTGTACCACAATAGTATTCTGCACAGAAAAACAAAAATTTGCATCTTTGCCTAGTTTTAGCATTCCATAGGGTAAATTAGTATCTTAACCATTACTGCTCATTGCAACAAAAGGAAAATAAAATTACTTTTGTGTAAGCTTTCTGCACTAGATAGTCATTTTCCAAATTCTATAGTCAAATGTAAATGTAACTCGAGCATAAACGACACAGGTAGAACAAGAGATGAGGTCCTGCAGAACGAGTATAAGGAGTTAGGTAAGAAGTAGGACGTCAAGGGTTGTGACATCCTAATTATTCCCAGTGCAACATACAAAGGTCAGAAATAAAAAGATAGGCCAGATGAATACATGGCTGAGGAGCTGATGCAAAGGGCAGGGATTCAGGTTCTTGGATTCTTGGGATCTCTTTTGGAGTAGATGCAAGAGGGAAGAGTTGCACTTGAACTGGAGAGGGACCAATATCCTTGCAGGGAAATGTACTGGTGCTACACAGGAGGGTGGGACTTTGAGCAGGAGCAAGTTATGGGATGAAGCAGTAGCCAGTGAGAGCAAGTTTTGTAATCAGGATAGCCAGGGATACAGTAAAGGGAGGGAAAAGAATACTCAGAAACTGCATTTATTTCAGTGCTTGAGGCTTAATAAGTAAGGCAGATGAACTCATTGTGGATTGCTCTGGGAACTGGGATGTTATAGCCAGAACAGAAACATGGCTGAGAGAAGGGCAGGACTGGCAGCTCACTGTTCCAGGATACAGGCGTGACAGAAGTACAGGTAAGCAAGGAAGGGATGTCGCCTTTTTGATAAGGGAGGACGTAACAGCAGTGCTTAGAAATTACATTTTTGGGGGATCATCCAGTGAGGTCACATGGGTAGAACTTAAAAACAGGTAGGTCGCTCTAATGGGGCTGTACTATAGACTCCTCAATAGTCAGTGGGAACTGGAGGAGCAAGTGTGTAGAAAAATTGCTGATAGTTGTAAGAATAATAGGGTTGTATTAGTGGGAGATTTTAATTTCCCCAGAACTGACTGTACCACCCAGTGTTAAGGGTCCAGATGGAGTGGAATTTGGGAACGTCCTGGAGACGTTTCACAAGTCAATATACAGTGAGCCCTAATTGGGAGGGTGCAATACTGGACCTTCGCCTAGGGAAGGAGGTAGGGCAGGTAACTGAAATGCAAGTCAGGGAGCATTTTGGCTCTAGTGACCATAATTCTATTAGTTTTAAGTTAGTGATGGAAAAGGATAGG
>JARFYF010000063.1:95661995-95672864 GCA_030265395.1 Rhina ancylostomus
GTGTATTGTTATCCAATCAGTCCAGCATGGAATCCATGTGCTGGACAACAAGGCATTAATGGATCCAAATTGAGGCCAAGAACTCAGAACCATGACAACATAAACTACTCTCTGTGTATCCCCACATAAAAACACCTCTCTGAAGCTCCACACACACACTTCTCTGTGTCGCCCTAGACGAACTCTTCCCTGTGGTGCCCTTCGAAGAGTAGTCCCACATTATCCTTTTCCTTGAAGCCTCACATAAACCCTTTTCCTTGTAACTCGACATAAGCCCTTCTTTGTGTAGCCCGTCATTAACCATTCTCTGTGGAAGCCAATGGAATCCCCTCTCAGTCTGGCCACACATAAAGCATTCTCTGTGCAGCTACACATAAATCCCTCTCTGTGTAGCCACATAAAAACTTCTCTGTGTCGCACCACTTTATCGCCTCTATGTGTAGGCCCACATATGCACTTTCCTCTGTATCCCAAGAAAACCCTTTTCTCTTTCACCCCACATAAATCCCTCTCTATATAGCCCCTCGCAAAATACTTTCCGTGTGGTTCAACATAAATTCTTCTCTGTGTTTCCATGAAACCGTACTCTGTGTAGCCCAACAGAAAACACGTTCTCCTGGCCCCCATAACCCCTTCTCTTTTTGTCCCAAAGGAAACCCCTCTCAGTATGGCCACACATAAAGCATTCCCTGTGTAGCCATACATAAACCACTCCGTAAACCCACATGAACCCTTCTCTGTGTAGCCCCACCTAATCCTCTCTCTGTGTTGGCCCACATATATCTTCTCTCTGTCGTCCCACTTGAACACTCTCTGTTTATCCCCCAAAAACCCTTCTCTGTGGGGGCCCCATGAACCCTTCTCTGTGTAGCCGCACATAAACTACCCTCTCTGTAGTCCCTCAAAAAACATTCATGGTGAAGCCCCACATAAACCCTTCCCTATGTCGCCCCACATAACCTTTCCGTGTCGCCCACATAAACACTGTAGACCTATATTATCCATTCTCTTTGCAGGCCCAGAAAACGCCTTCGCTGTGCACCCCCACAGAAACCGTTCTCTGTGTATCTCCCAACAAACCCCTCTCTGTGTTGTCCCTCAAACACCATTCTCTGTGCAGCCCCATATATAACCTTTGCCCTGTGGCCATTCATAAACCCCTCTCTGTGTAGCTCCGTCATCCCCTCTCTTTGTAGCCCCACATAAACACCTCTCTGTGGAGCCCCACATGAACACGAGCCCCAAAAGAAACCCCACTCAGTGTGACCACACATCAACCCTTTTCTGTCTAGCCCCACGGAAACCATGCTTTGACGCTACTTAAATCCCTCTCTGTGTCGCCCCACATAAATCCTCTGTGTAAACACACAGAAACTCTTCTCTGGGTAGCCCCACATAAACTCCTCTTTCTGTAGTCACACATAAACTCCTCTCGTTGTTGCTCCACATAATCCCTTGTCTGCGTCGCCGGTCAAACACCATTCTGTGTGGAGCCCACATAAACCTTTCCCTGCGTCACCGCACATCAATACTCTCTGTGTAGACTCACATAAACCCTCTTTCGTGCAGCCACACAATCCTTTAGGCTGCAGCCATGCATGAACCCCTTTGTCTGTCGCCACACTAGAACCCCTCTCTGTGAAGCCCCATGCGTGGCTACTGGTTTTCTGCAGGGATCAGTACTGAGATCTCTGCTGCTTCTGAAAGATAGGTGGATTAACATGTTCGCGGATGATACAAGGATTAGTGACGTTGTGGATCCAGAGGAGATTGTCAAAGGATGAAAGGTGGTATAGATCTGTTGAAGTATGGGAGGAAAATTGCAGCTGGAGTTTATTCCGTCCAAGTGTGAGATGTTGTACTTTTATAGATGAAATGCAAAGGGACAATGCACGGTAAATGGGAAGACCCTTAACAGTGTTGATTGGCAGGAGGTTTAAATTCATTGCTACCAGAAATTACCAGCGCAAATTCACAGGGTAGTAAAGAAGACGCATGACTTGCTTGTCTTTAGCAGTCGAGGCATTGAATTCACAGTCAGAAAATTACGTTGCAGTTTTTATAAAACTCTGTTGAGGCTGCATCTGTGGTATTGCATTCAAATGTAGTCGCCACGTCACAGAAAGGATGTGGAGGCTTTGCAGAAGGTCCCGAAGATGTTAACCAGGATGTAGCATCCATTGGGGGCATGCGCTAGAAGGAAAAGTTCGAAAAAATTGTTTTTTTTCTCTCTCTGGATCAGCGGAAGGCTTTTGTGACACCTGATAGAATATTATGAGAGACAAAGGTAAAGTTTATAGCAGATATTGTTTTCTCAGAGTCGAAATGTCTTGTACTAGAAGGGTCGTATATTAAAAGGGTACGCTCGAAAGATATTTAATTGCTCGTTGAATTAAGTCAGCACAACATCGTGGGCCGAGGGGTATGTTCTGTGCTGTATTGTTTTCTGTTCCAAATGGGACCAGCAGTCGCCCACTATGTCGCTTATTGTTGTGGATAACGCTGGTGTATTTTGATATTTACCAATGAATTACAAACTGTCATACATCCTTGGGCACGTGTCTGTTTTATTTTTCGCTGCAGAGTGCACAACAATGATGCTGCGCCTTCACAGTTCCTGCACCCAACATGTGTATTTACGCCGTTAGTCAGAGTGAACTCAGAGCGCAGCTGAAGAACACGTTGAGATAGCAGCTGAATCAGATGACTAAATTCGTTGAACCAGACTCGGACCAGATGACTCCTGCAGTACAATCAACTCATGCCGCATGCTTCCACCCCTGAACTCTTCACTTGGCGAAATTTGAGCCGGGGTGTCCACCTAAGCACTCTGAAATGCTCGTGCATTGTTGGTGACATATTTCACTCATGGTCTCCACTATCCAGGTGGGAGTCTCTCTGCAGCTGATGCCCCTCAAAAATGGGAGGCTAATTTCAGATGTAATTCACCCAAATGGGTGAACACCGGAACAGTCAGGACGCACTCCCTTCTCTCCATACGATCTGTTGTTTCTCATTCTCCGCTTTAGTGATACTCCCTGTCTTTTACTCTCAGTCTCTCTGCAGGATGGTCCTTGTGAATTCTTCTTCCACCAGAAACTTTATATTTCCCTTCGATCCACCGCTACACCAGATTAGGTTTGTGAATTTGCTGATGACACTAAATTGTTGGAGTCGAAGATAGTTAAATCTTACCCTTCCTTTTTTCACTTTCATGTCTTCGTGTCACAATCGCACTGTTTCCGTGTTTCAACACCTGTGTTTTTTTTTCTCTCTCTCCCTCTCTCTCTCTCTCTATCTCTCTCCCCTTCCTGCTGTTCTGCTTCTCGATCCGGGAATGCGTTTGTTCCAAATCTTTCAGCAAAATATTACCCTAATTTGGAATTTCCAGACCTTTACTGCAACTGTCAGCAACTTGCAAAACAAAGTCTTGGACAGAGAGTATGGAGGCCGTTGAAGATAAATGTAGAGAACGGAGTTACACTTGACGCAGAGGTTGTGAGACCGCGGAACATCTGGGCATCTGTGGAGGGGAGGGCCCAACGGCTTCATTCTGAGGTGAATTTCACACGCTCTGCGTCAGTATGTATTCAGTCTGCTGCTATAATCTCTCTCGTTACTTACTTACCTTTCCATGTCGCACACGGGCGTTGGGTGTTGTTCGCACAGCCTTAACACTGTGCCAAGGTTTTATATGTGTCCGATAGTTTTACAACATGAATCGTTGGTTCAGCCACAACTGGAATATTGTGTCGCAAAACTACAAAACTCCAGAGGCTGAAAATCTGAATCACAAACAGAAAAATAGTAAATGCAGCATCAATGGAAAGGAAATATGTCATGGCTTGAGAAGGGTCCCTGAGAAGATTTAGTGGTGTGATTGCAAGGAACAAAACTGTTAGTTCTGTAGATACACCGGAGAAACCAGAGATTCTTCGCATGGAGCAGAGGAGTTTGGCAGGTGATCTTATTTATGGTAGCTGAAGTTATGTTGGGGACAGGCAGGGTAGACATGAAGAGTGGCTGATATTCTGAATAACGACAAGACATGGGCCTGTGCAGAAGGAAGTGATGAGTCAGTGAATAGGCTGATATGCTTAGCGTGAGCAAATCATTTGCGCATGTTGAGATGTGTCCCAGGTTGCTGTGGTAACCTGGAGTGCTGTCAGAGAAGGAAGCTGCACTGATATGTTCATCAATTTAGCAGAAAAGCGTAAAGGACGGGAATGTTTCCCCATCTACTTCCATGAAATATCGATGTAATCAGTCTTACCTCACCGTCAAACTCACTTGTTTTGTAGTACTGTGCTAATTTTGCTCGTAAATACAACGCCTAATGTGTAGAAACGGTGACTCTCATCTCTTGTGTTTTGCAATGTTACCAGATTAACGTTTTACAAATTGCGATGTTCGGAATCGGAACTGGATCAAATGTTTGGAACCAGCAATGCTCACTGCTCAATCGCACGAGAAGAGAGAAAGAAAAAGACACACCGGGTTGTTTATTTCATGGATCCAGGGACAGGTTCTTCTTTAGTGAGATTCTGATGCTTCAAATGACGCAAATAAAGGTAGGAGACCCGGCAGTAAATCTCCTCAACTGCTTTCTCACTGAGCATTTCGTACTCTGTTGCAGATCCGCTTGCGTCCACTTGATGTCCCCATCCTCCTTGCAGTCACACAACAACAAGTAATTATTCAGCTGGGAGTCTCACCTCCAATAGCTTATGAGCGAAAAACTAACTGGAGTTTTCTGTAACGCACAAGCAGAGTTTTCTGTATCTATTATTCTCTTTAGAAACTTTAATGGAATGTGCTGCTGACAGGAAACCAACAACACACTAACACAAGAAAAGAGCAGTGGGAGCCCATTGGATCATTCAAGCCTGTCCCACCAGGTTTAAAAGGGACCATATAGGAAACGTTTCGACATAGGGACAAGTGTATACGGGAACAAGCTTTTAGAGGAAGCTGTTGAGAAGGGTACAATTACAATGTTGATAAGATATTTGGAGAAGGACATGGACAGAAATGTTCAGAGGGACAAGGATCAAAAGCAGGCAAATTGGACTCTATCGTATAGACCTCTTATTCAGCATGTGTTCAAAGATCTGTTTTCGTCTTACACGGTTGGATGATTCTGTGACACTTTGGCATCACTCGGTATGATCATGGCTGTTATGTGCCAGCCTCAGAGCCTTCATTGTGCCAGTTCCCCATCACCCTCAATTCCTGGATCTTTCAGAATTGCATCTACCTGTACCGTATATATTTCCACATCCCCAAATGGCAGAGAATTCCAGAGAATCATCAACCACTGATATTCTGAATAATGACAAGACATGGGCCTGTGCAGAAGAAAGTGATGAGTCAGTGAATAGACTGACATGCTTAGTGTGAACAAATCATTTGCTCCGTTTTCAATAACAGGTGATTTGTTCAATGTGTGAACAAATTATCTCCGTTTTCAATAACAGCCCCCGTATCTTGCTACTCTGTGCTGTTGTTAGAGACTGCTACACCGGGTAAAACATCTCCACCCTTGCCTCAAAGCCCCTTCAGGAACTTACATCACACACTCAGCTCACTCCCCACCTTCCGAACTTCAAGATATCCATTCACAGCCTGTTCAACTTCTCTTGATAGAATAATCTCCTTATCCAATGCCACTCTATCCTTTATTAGCTAAGGGATCCACACTGTACACATTATTCCAGGTGTGGGCCTTCAACACCTGTGTAATTATTGCAGAATGTTTCTGTTTCGAAACTCCAATCCCTCTGTAATAAATTTCACACCTGCCCTCTCTCCTCTTAGCTACTTGTTGCAGCAGCCTGATGACCTTTTTGTGATCGGTGCATTTGAACACATCGCTGCCTCTGTACTCCACTCACTTTCAGTCTCTTTCCGTTTAAATAACGATCGTCCTTCTTATTCTGGCCATTTTGTTGTAGTAACTCACATTTTGTCCTTTGCTCCGGTTTTGCCGAATCATTCAACCCATCTGCATCTTGTTGCAGATTCATGACTTCTTCATCACTTCTTTCCATTCCACATATTTTGTGTCACGGGCGAACATAAATACTTTACGTTTGGATCTACCTCACAATCAGTCGAACCCGCCAGGCCCCGTGATTTAAGGAAGAGGAGACCGTGTAGAAAGTTGTTGCATTCATTTCTTGTAAATATTAACAATATATTTCCGTTCTCAGTCTGACACTAGACAACTTCTCACTTTTGTTGGGTTCTTCTCCTTGCTAATCACCGATGCAAAGGACGCATGAACTTAGGAGTATTCATGCCAGTATACTCCGACCCCAAGCACATGCTCCCTCCTTTATGGTTGAGCGGTTAACCCTCTCCCTCATTACTCTCTTGCTCATGAGGAATGTATGGAATGCCTTGGGATTCTTTTAAATCCTACTTGCCAAGGCGTTAACAAGAACAGATGATGCAAAGATAAAACTGTCGCTAAAATACTTCCACGCGCTGTTCACGGCAGAGATGAGTTTAACGAGTGAAACCACAAGTGAAAACACTTCGAGAATAACCATCACATGACACCGTCACACAGTTCCCACCCCGGCATGTGGACCTACATGATTCGTCGTACTGTCGGTGTAAGAACGTTTCCAGTCGGAACATTAAAGCAAACTTCTTCTGGCAATGAAGAAAGAAAAATCCAGTACGACTCAGAGCAAATCCAGTTTCATGTGATAAACCAGCAGAAGGTGGAATCTGAAAGAGAAACAAACAAAATATGCCGGAAATACTCAGCAGTTCATGCAACCACAATGGGCGAGGGAGGGGGGGGGGAGCGGTGGAGAAACAGAGCAACCCTTCAGTTCAGGTCACGGGCATTCATTCGTTGATACAGATCCACGTCTTTATCCAACCGAATTAAGCTGCCTGACCTGCAAAGTCAAAACCAAGTTTCTTCCGATAAGAGCAAACAGCTTCAATAATAAGTAATTTATTCAAAGGGGGTTTAATCATTATTGGTAACCTGAATAAATACCTAGTCCCTAACGTGGAAATATCTACACGAATCATGGGCTGTGGATATGATTGAGGCACCTTGAGACAAACAACTGGCTCAACGTTCTTATCTCTGGTGCGAGGTCGACAAGCCAGGTCAATGAAATACATCATTTTCCCACAGAAATATTAGTATATGTTCCAAACGAATCTTATGTTTGCTAAATGCAGCTAGGTGCATGAACGTCAATAACCTGCTACTTCCACCTAAGGGAGCAAACTTTGTTCAGTTAACGAGGGCAAAGTGACCAAATAGTTAAATACAGAAATTGTGAATTTTTCCATTGCTGAAATTTTATTTAAATCATTAGTTTACTTAGGGAATCTGGACCAGCGGATTAGGTGCAGGGGGAATTGCATTGGGAGATTTACGTTACAAATCGCCCGTATCGCCATCCCTGGAATACGAGTGTATAACCTCTGAGTCAACGCAAGAAGTGTCATAGGAAAGGAATCCTGGTGTTGTATAAACTGATCCGGAATATATCGCATTTCATATGTAGGTTCTGTGAACCATGTTGGCTCATGCCCATTCATTGAAGGAAGTCCACATCCTTAACACAAGTATACAGCATCTGGCAAAGAAAATCCCGATTTTGCCTGGAAATGGTCACGTTTTGCAGATATTGTTGCGCGGATATGCTGAGAGTGGCTCAAATGAGAAATGTGTCCGTGACGTGGAAAACAATGCTCAGTCTAACAATACAAAATCATTGACTAATATTTTTCTCCAAACTTTTCAGCGCCCTCACCACAAAATTAGGCGTCAGAATTTTGCAAAGGAACTCTTAAACAAGCCTGATGCATTTTGGAAACAAGTCCTATGGACTGATGAAGTTAAAATAAAACTTTCTGGCCCAATAAGCAAAGGTATGATTCGAGAAAAAAAGGTGCAGAATTTCATGAAGATAACGCCCCTTCAACTGTTAGGCACGGGTATTGATCGACCATGCTTTGGGATTGTGTTGCAGCCAGTGGCACGGGGAACATTTCACTTGTAAAGGGAATAGTGAATTCAATTAAATACCTGCAAATTCTGGAAGCAAACATCACACCGTCTGTAAAAAGTTGAAGATGACAAAAGGATGGCTCCTACAACAGGATAACGATGCTAAACACACCTCAAAATCCACAATGGACTACCTCAAGAGGCACAAGCAGAAGGTTTTGCCATAGTTCTCACAGTCCCCCAACTGAAACATCATCGAAAATCAGTGGACGGAACTCAAAAGAGCAGTGCATAGAAGACAGCCAAAGAACCTCACAGAACTAGAAGCCTTTTGCAAGGAAGAATGGACAAACATCCGCCAAACAAGAATTTAAAGACTTTTAGCTGGCTATGGAAAGCGTTTACAAGCTGTGATACTTGCCAAAAGGGGTTTTACGAAGTACTGATCGTCCAGGGTGCCCAAACTTTTGCTTCGGGCTTTTTTCCCCCTTTTTTATTATTTTGAAACTGTAAAAGATGGGAATAAAAAAGTAATCTTGCTTAAAATATTAAAGAAAAGTGTCATCTTTAACTTTATGCCTTTTGGAAATCAGGTCATCTTTTACTCGCTGAGCTATTCACAGTAACAGAAATTTTGACCAGAGGTGCCCAAACTTTTGCAATGCCACTGGATAATTCAAGTACACCAAAACATGCATACCAGAGACATGTCGTCCAGAAGGCCAACAGAGATTGGATTGGCAGACTTAGCATGAAAGACCTGAAGTAGACTAACTTGCCACTGGATCTACAGAGGTGGTCCACTTTCATTGGGTGACATTAAAAGTATTGGAATCTAGCAAAAGCACTTTAAAATCTATTTTTAAAATGCCACAACTAAACATAAAAACCAGTTGAACTGCCATGTTACATTCAGACTAGATCTGATCAGTATACACCGCATAATTGCTACTTTTCAAGAAAAAGAACATTTTACTGTCACTTAAAGCTTGATAAGCAGAGCACAGTTATACTTCTAAGTCAACCACAAATACAGGAGTTCCAGTTGCCTTTTTCTACTACAACCAATGCCCACCTATCCCTTCAAAAACATGAATCAATTGTATTATGAGTATTAAACCAAATGTGAAGTGCATAACATTTAAAGAATCTGATAAAGTAGCTTTTGTGCAGGATGCATTTATATCAATTGGAAAAAATATAAGGAAGAAACTTTTGTTTACAAGCAACAACGTTCATTCCTGACTGCATCACTAATCAAAATGTTATGGCTGAAATTTTGGGCCTAAAAGATAGCTTAAACATAAAAACCAGAACTAAAATGATGAGCTTAAACCACAGATGATGTTGTTCCAGACACAAATCCATCCAGGTTTCAAAGTAACACGAATACAATTCCACTTAACTACCTTTGCTGCCAATCAAATGATTTGAAATCTACAGGCACTTGGGTACAAAAAGGCAAAACTTGTACCTATGTTTCACTGGGTCACTAAACATTCATGTACTGCATAAATGCATTCCTGAATTTTAAATTATTAAAAATTAAGGCTGAAAAGAGATCGAGATAGTATAATTTCACTACATGCAAATAACACATCCAGTGAGTGTAGAAGTAAACCTTAACACTCGTTCAATTCATGAACACAAATAAATTTTCAGATTGATCAGTGTCCAAAATGAACTTGAATTTGGCACAATTTTTTTCTCTATATGCTGCATTTTAATTTCTGTAATGGAAACAGCAAAAAGTTTCTTGTCAGAAACATTTAAGAGAAATTATTTTTAAAATATTCTTCCTCCTTTAAACTGTTGCTAATGCTTCCTGGAAATAAAGTATACTAACCCTGAGTTTAGCAGTGCAGTCAAAGATTCGGGAGACAGAACTCCGCCATTGGACATCAAAAGTCTGCAGTTATATAAAGTATTTGGATCAAAAACAGATTTGAAATAACACATGATTTCCCATGCAAACAAAATTGGCACACTAAGTGTGACTATTTAAAATCATTTAAAAAAAGATTGTCCGTCTTTGTTCAAAGATGTTCTCAACACAAGCAGTTTACTAAGCAAATAGTGCACGATTTAACTATTCTAAATACAATCAAAAGTTAAAGATAATTCTCCGGAAATAAATCAATATAATTACTAATCGGCGCAGTAAATACCGTTTTGAACGCTGCATTAACATTGTTTAAACGTTATTATCTGTTCTTTCCATAGCATATCAACTTAAATAAGCTGAAATGCTGAAGCCGGGGAACCTGCACACAACAGCAGTGTGTGAACAGGGAGTGAGAGGCGCTGGGGATGGGGTAGAGGTGAGAGGTTAAGGCCTATCGGTTAGAGTCCAGGTCTCGCTTGAAGCAGAGGCCTAACTTCCAGCGGAAGGCGTGGATACCCCCCTCCCCCCTACAGTCCCGTCTCCAATCACGGAGCCGTGCCAGGAGGTCTAACGGGGGGGGGGGGGGGGAAAGAGGGTGGAAGAACAGGCCGGCCGGCGCCGAAGCCTCCCTGGCGACCTCGGCCAACAGCCCGGTCAGCGGCTCAGCCACTTCCCCACGGCCGGAAATCCTCGCGCGGTCCCACGCCGCCCGCTGACCCTGACGGAGCCGCCACTTACGTTGACATTTCTTTCATCTCCTCACGGCCGACGGCTACCCCACCCCTCCGTCACCACTGACTTGTTCCTGGTCTCTTTTCACCCCCTCACCAGAATCCGCTCGGAAACTATGCAGCCGCTGCCTCCCGACAAAACCTCATAAATATGAAGCCACCGCCAACATGGCGGCCCAGGTGCCCCGCTCCGCCCCGCCCCGACGTGCGCGCCCCCGTCGCCTCCCCCCGCGGCGTGCGCGCTCCCCCACGCCAACGTTCGCGTC
>JARFYF010000063.1:95778131-95791459 GCA_030265395.1 Rhina ancylostomus
TCCCTGAAAATTGTTCATCAGTTTTCCTGGGAAAGGGGAGTTCAGCCTCTCATGTCTGCGTGTGTGTAGATTTTATTTTTTTGGGGGGGGGATCCCCGTTAGTTTCTCACCAGAAACCGAAGTGTTTGTTGCGTTGGCGACATTCGGCTTACGGGGCTTCCAGTTACCCTCACTGGAAGGAGACGACGGGTCGGCTTTGCGCGCTGGACGCCAACAACCTGGCGAATATAATGTAACCAATTCAAAAGGAGGAGTTTGCTTTACGTTCACAACCCCTTCTTGTTAAACGAAACAATAGTTGTAGAAAAAGTGCATTTATTTCTGATAAGCAAGGAGATGGAAGCTAACGGCAGTCTCATCGTAATAGTAAAAATGCCGGGCTTTCGGGTTCCTGTATATTTCTGTGTCAAGTCAGCGCTGGATTGTGTAAGTGTATTGGCACAGTGGTTGGAGGGAGAGAGATGTGTCAAGTTGTTTAATGGTGAGAGCAGGGAGGGGGTCGATGTAGTCGGTTTATGTCGCTAGGAGGCAGAATAACATAAAGAACAAGTCCACGCAAGGCTGCAGCCTGCACAAACTTCAGCACCGTTTCTTAACAACTGTACTGGTTTCTCCTCTCTCACACTCACCCCATCCAAAAAAAGAAATTGAAACTCTTCACCCGCACCCCCTCCAAAAAAAAATCCCTCTCCGCTTCAGTGACCGTTTCCTATCTGATGGTATTTCAGGTAAAAGAATCTTTGAAGCTAAACTGCATGAGGGCTCGGCGCACTGAGATAAACTGGCCGGAACTTCACCGTGTGTTAAAATCGATGACTGAATAAAAACACCATCAGTTTTTTTAAACAAATCTGAATACAGCTTTTCCTTTGTAGTACCCCATCTCGTCCAGTTAGAAACCCGGATCAAAAGAAAAGCAGTTGTTTTCTTAAATACAATTGCTGACATAAAACGGTTCAATTTGCAGCGTGAATCTTTTGCTATGATGCACGTGTGCGGAGTGTGGTGTTCGTTGATGGTTTTATTATTGCGGAAAAGGCTTTGAAACAGAACACAAGCCCGAAACAATGAGGGTGACTGAAGCTTCGGCGAGCAAGTGTTAATTTGTCAAGACCGACTCCTCGCTCGGTCTGCCTTCCTTTCTCGCGCCCACCGTTGCACAGATTTCACCCTGCATTCTGCATCGTTCGTAACTTTTCATTGTCATCCGTAAACCTTTTCTACTCAACACTTCCTAATAGTTTTGCAAAATGATATTTGTATAAAAATCAGACGATGCTTCCCACAATATTGTTGGAGATTCGCCCAAAGGTGGTGCGGAAGCTTTTACTCAGATAGGGAAAAAAAATACATCGTGATGTTGCTTGAATAGATTTTGACAGCTTAAACTCGAGATAGCGTTGGCGAGACAACAATGTATAAATATTTTTTAAAAAAGAAGCTTGCAGTTTCATTGGAAACTGAATGTGAAGGTGCTTAAATCGTTTGTTTCCAGACTATGTGAGTGTCTGAATTGTACTGTGCGATTCTGCATTACTCTCAGTAATAATGATTACGAAATATCAAAAAGCAGATTTCAACCTGTTTGTTATCATATAGAAATAAAATATTTGTTCTCGCGATTTGAAACGGTGTAATTTCGATTTTCACATTGTCAAGAAGGATATACCATTTCTCATTGAAAACTACCTCAAAGCCCAAGATCAACCTCCTAGGACTGACAGACAAATCTTCACGTGCATAAAGCCGGACTCATAAGTGCTGAAGTATGGAATTATAATATTTTGTTGCAATAAAGATATTAATTTGATGAAAGGAAAGCTCATGGATGAAGCAGGAACTGTATATAGATATAAAACATCTTATTGCTTAATATGAATATGTATTGCTGTTTCAAATCCAATGGAAAAATCATAGGGCTAATTGTCTGGATTACAATGCTCATTC
Source organism: Rhina ancylostomus (assembly GCA_030265395.1). Lineage (NCBI taxonomy): Eukaryota > Metazoa > Chordata > Chondrichthyes > Rhinopristiformes > Rhinidae > Rhina > Rhina ancylostomus. Next base: position 95,780,079 of record JARFYF010000063.1, read on the forward strand.
GATAATTATATTTTTAAAATCAGGATATTATTTTTCCAGCTTGTTATGTTTATTTTTATGAGGACATACCCTCACCCTAGTTTCCATACAAAAGACAATGAAAAAGAAATTCCCATTCAAAATGGATCAGTAATGGATCATGAAAAAATCTAGAGAATAACTGAAATAATTATGCATCATCTTGTTCCCATTCCTGAGCAGTTTTTATTTTCAAAAGCTTAAAAATCAAGTTTGGAAGATAGTGTCATAGTTATACAGTTTTTTTTACTCAAGTGTTAGTGAAAATTCTGTTCAATTGTCTTGATTCTTTTAAATTAAATCAAATTACCAGTGGAGATGGATTTACACTTTTTAATGCAAATGTTTTATCTTAATGATGTATTTAGCTGCCTTGCAATGCAGATTGTGTATTTGATTAACTTATAATTTTCTAAACAGTGGATGCTTTTAATGTCAAAGTTGGTTACCGGGTGTATGGAAGTAGGTGAGGTGTATTCACATTTAAATTAATAAGTTATCCTGAAATGTATGATGTAAGCTGATTGTCTCTTTCATTACCAGAAAACAAACTTAGCTTGCAGAGATCAGAATCGTAGAGATATAAACTTCAGAAGTCTATAATGTAGGTCTAAAATGGATATGTGATTCTTTGCGGCTTTGTGTAATTAAAACCAATTTGTTGGCATTCTGTGAAAAGGGGTTACGATATGTTACAGACGAAGGGCAACCCTTTCAATGTTATTAACGTTTATGGTAAAATAATATAATAATGCTTGTGCTAAGTGCAGACAAAATGGCTATTGGGTTCTGATAGGGAGCATTTAACAAAAGCAGTGAGGGAGGAAAGAGCTTCCATCACAAAGGACATCCTAAGTATGGGTATGTGGAGCCGTGCAATGTAAAGCAGCCAGCTGTTTCATGTGGGTACCAGAACTGACATAATCAAGCCAATTCCTCAGCACCAACCAAACCACATTATTTCTCAGACTTTTTTTCTTAAAATGAAAAATTTATTTCGATGAAGAAAATTGACCTGAAATGACTTGCTGTACTTCCATTGTAATTTAAATTACCAGCACTTCCTAAAGCAGTCAGTTCATTTATTGTGAAATCTGGTTAAATTTACTCTGTATTTTTGGTGTGTTTTTGCTTCTGTGGAAGAAGCCAATTCATTTGAAATCGAATTATGCCGTTTTGAAAATTTAGTGCTTTTGTCCATTTATTGCTGTGGTGTGATAAATTTCTGTGAGATGTTTACAGTTAAAAAGAACAGTTACCCTCTTGCTCTAAACACTCTCTCCCTCCAACTCAATCTCTCATGTCAACTGTATCGCTTACTATGGGGAAGGGGGGGGAATGTTGGAGTTAAATCAATTTGCTGAGAAGAATCACCTGATTTTCATTATTTTTGCTCTCCTGTTTATGTTCCTCTGCTGTAGCTGATTCCCTCGAAGCCATTCTCACGGATGAAGAAGAGGAACATGGCACCTTGGGAGGTCCTGAGGGTGACCACGACCTCCTTACCTGTGGCCAGTGTCAGATGAATTTCCCACTGGGGGACATTCTAATGTTTATTGAGCACAAAAGGAAGCAATGCAATGGCGGCCTGTGTCTGGACAAAGCTGTGGATAAGCCACCGTCGCCTTCTCCCAGTGAACTCAAAAAGGCATCCACACCTGTTGAGGTTGGCATTCAGGTCACACCAGACGATGACGATTGTCTCTCTACATCATCCAAGGGAGTTTGCCCCAAACAGGAAAGCACAGCAACAGGTAAAAAAAAGCAAACAAAATGCTCCACCTTACACAAACAGAAACAAGCAGGGAAAAGAAAGACACATGCCTCGTTGTATACTTCTTATTTATTTTTCTTGCTTTAATCAAACTGCTGCTGCTAGCCCTGAGTCTATATCAGCTGTCAGCATTTGCACTGTAATTAAACACGGCCCCATGGCAAAGTGACATGGGTGACCTTGACTTTAAGATGCCATTTATACCAGCCAGGCCAGAGTTAAGAGGGCAGTTACTGAAGCGCTTAGACATGCTTATTCGAAAGTTTAAGGGCATGTTGGAAATTTCAAAGGTTGGTTTGACAGGAAAGGCCACTCGATGCACCATGTCTCCTCAGTGGAATGATAAATGGCTCTCATACTCTCTCTGTTCCTGATGTGGTTCTGACAGATGGATTTTTCTTTTTCTTTTGTTTCCTCTGCAACATTTCACTCTCTTGGACCTTTTCTCCCTCTTGGCCTTGTGCTCTCCCTTTTATGCTGTGTGTCTCGTGCATGTTCCCTCTGCCTTTCTCTCTTTTTCTTGGCATGTGCTATCTCTTTCTGTCTGCCTGTTTGTCTCTGGCACACTCTCTCTCATGCTTTCTGTCTCTCTCTTGCGCTCTTCTCTCCCTCCAACTCAATCTCTCAGAGTCTCTCTAACCCTCTCTCTTGCACTCTCTCGAGCATGTGCTCTCTCTTCTTGCCCTCCCTCACTTGTGTGTACTCTCTCCCTCACACATTGGTGTTCTCCCTCTCTCACCATCATCCCCCTCTCTCAACGTTGTCAACTTGCACCAGCTCTCTCTTCTCCACACTGACTCTCTTGATCATGTGTGCCACCTCTTTCCCTGGTGCACCTCCTTTCTCTCTCCTTGTCGTGCGGACTCTCTCTGTCTCTGTCTTTCTCTCGCTCTCTGTCTGTCTCTCTCCCCCAGCTCTCAATCTCTTTCTCACTTTCTCTCACTTTACTCACCCTCTACCTGGCACACACACACCCCCTCTTTTTTTCCATGGTGCACTCCCCCCATCACTCTCTCGCGCACCCTCACATGTTCTCTCAAGCATGTGTTCACTCTTTCTCTGACACGCACTCTCTACCTCTCTTCAGGTTACATGCTCTTTCTCTTTCTTTCTCATACATGTGCGCTCTCTGTCTGCTGCACACTCTCTTTTCCCGGCCAGTGCGTGTCTGTTCTCACTCTAGCTTGTGCTCTTGTTCACACGTGTGCTCCCTCTCTTGCGTGCATTCTGCTGTCCTCCCACGCTCACTGTCTTGTGTGTGCTCTGGTCACTCGCTCTCTCTCATGCCCTCCCTCACTCTCTCATCCTACCTCATGCTCTCACCCTCCTTTGCACCCGCCCTCTCTTGCCCTCTCTCATGCTTTTGCTCTTTTTCTTGCACTCACTCTCTTTTTAGTGTACACTCTCTCACTTTATCTCACACTTGTTCTCTCTTTCCCTCACACTCTCTTGTGCTCTCATGCATGCTCTTGTGCGTGCATTCCCGCTCTCACCTTCTCTGTCCCTCTCACAGGTGCACACCTGTACGTCTACCTCTTCCTCTGCCTCTCACTCCATTGCTCAATTAGGTTCTTGTACACATGCAAGTGCTATTGTATGCATACCCCTTCTCGGTCATTCTCCTGGACCAGTTTCTCTCCTTGTGCTGCTCTTTCCTATGTGCTCGTGCACTCCCTCACTGCTCTTGGCTGCTTCCCCTTGTGTATTCCTTTTCTCTGACGGATGTTCAGCTCTGTGTTACCTCTCCCCTGTGTGTGCCTGTCCATCTCTCACATTCTCCAGCCCCACTCTGTGTCTTTTTCTTGCTGGCAAGCACTCCCCTTCCTTCGTTCTCTTTCACTCTTCAAACACTCTGCCTCTTATTATTAAGTACATTCCACCTCCTTTTCTCTCCCTTGTTCTGCCCCGTTCCCAGGTCCTTGCACAACCTCACACAGTCTTTCTCATATCCTCTTGAGAAATTATGTCAAATCTTGATTCACTTGTTTTCTTTGAGTCAATACGGAAATTTGATAACATTCTTTCTTCTCTTTATATTACTTTGTGTCTCTTTAATTATTTTTGTTTATTTGTTTGGTGGCTTGTTAAAATATTGAGAGTGAAAATACCAAAGAAAATTTAAAGGCTTTTTGTATATGTGTCAATTATGACTATATTTTGTTCTTATGTTCATTTATATCTCTGATTTGAAATAACTAAATCTTCAGAAATCCTTTTTGCAAGCAGTTTGTGATGATAGAAAATAATAGTTGTGTTCTATTCTAGGTCAGCTCCACGTTTAATGTCAGAGTTGTGATATTAGTTTTTTTTAATGAATATGTTGTTATTTGAGAGAAAGTTTGCTGGTTAATTCTAATTGTGTGGTTTATTTCCTGATGAACCAGAGTCCTGGTTCAAAAACTTATTTCTCAATTTAAACAAAATCTTAAGTCTGTATGCATATTAATTTGCTAATTTTCAAAGCTGAATATAGCCTTTTTTTTGCGCACTTAGCTGCTTCAATCAAGAGTAATATTGCCTTCCCAAAATAAAACAAAATGAAAAGTGAATTGCAGATTATGTTTACTTAATAATAGCCAATTATATAGGAACATACCCAGCACATACCAGAGAAAATGCTTTTAGTTATGATGAAAATTTTCTTACAATTGGCTGCTTTATTTCATAGCTTAGATAAATTATGTTTTTATCTTTTACTGTGAAGGTTAGTATGTTGCATTATTATTACTATAAAAGTGAAGCTGCTATTTTCTTTTGAGAAGTGGCTTAGAGATACTTTGAGGGGACAAATAATGCAGTGACCATTTACATGTGCTGCCTCAGATGTGAAGGAAAATGAACACAAATACAGGGCATGATTAATGAATCAAGAGCATGGCGGAAGGGGCTTCTAGCCTTTAGAGACAGAAAAAGCCATGCTAAATCACCAAATATGGACTATTGTTAGAGTGATGCAACCTCCTATTTACATATTGAGGAAAGCAGATCAAAAGACATACCACACAGCAACCGTCAAACAAATGTGATCCAGATTGCATCGAGCAAAACCTGAAAGCTAGCAGAGTACACAGTAGCTTTGCATGCATTGGACAGCAGGCACACAAACCTGCACTTGTACAGCAGGCATTTAAGATTCCTAAATGCAGTGTATGAGCTACTGTATCTACATGAAAACAAAAAGATGAGCAATGTTGTCCATTCAAGACCATTTTCAGAGTAAAATGATAAATATTCTGTAAAGCTTTTATCAATATTATCATTATTTTACAACATTGAATATTTAATTACTTTTAACACCAAACATTACAGATGTGCCCTTTAATACACTGCATTTTACAAACTTTGCAATGTGATTGCATACATACTTCCCAGCACCCCCTGCCCTGTCACTTCCTCACTTGCAGTGGTTTGAAAAGTTTGAACTGTTTCTCCTGACAAATTTGTTGTAATTTCACAGCACACGTTCACAAAGTATGTATTGAAGAGGGTTCCTGAGAAATTGTTGAAATTCTAGTCAACGTAGTCATTATCCCCTTACAAAATATTGTGAAGGAGATAAATATTGCAGTGCAGCCATGAGCTTCTCATTACATTGAACAGACTGATCATTAAAAGTTTTATTTATCGCCTATTTTGATGGTGCTGAGCTTTTAAGTGTACACCTTAAGACAGAGGAAATAAGTAGGTTTTTTTTCGTTACTTGAATTTATTTGACAATGGTTTGTGGATTCCTTTAATTAGATAATGTTTAGGTGAAAGCTTTATGTAATTGTAGTTTTGCAAAAAGTAGAAGCAAGGCCAGTATCGTAATGTGGTGGCTGTTTACTGATGCCAACCTAGCCAGGGCGCCTGCACTGTGTTCCCTTTGTGATAAATAGTCCTTGATAAAAATACAAAAAAAAATATTCTTTTGGAATGTATTTTCGATAATGGAGTGACTTAAAAAATGCAATATTTAGTGGAGAATAATTCATTGTCTAAATTTTTACATTCATATTGGCAAGGCTTTGTGGAATGAAAGCATTTAGTGCCTACTCGGCCATTTCCTGGCATCATGCCACCTCTTTCCCAAAAGCTCAAAGCACTGGGTATCTTAAGTATTCAGCTTCGTGCTCCGTACTAGTTTAATATTGAACACTGGTGCAGCAGTGCATACCAGGCCCGCTGGGTTCCTCTCATTTTATGATATTCTCTCCTCTCTCTTCACAACCCACCCCCCCCCAAACAAATATTGATTAGGCACCAGTGTCTTAATATGTTCCTATTCAGTGTCTGAAAAGCACCTTGGCACTAGAAAGAGCAAGGTGCAGAGTGGAAAGAGGTCAACGCAGATCCCAGCAGGATTTTAGTGTTCTTCATTTGCCTTTACAATCAGAGCTCAATTACCAAGCCTGAGTGTGGCCCTCAGGTGTAAGCTCAGATGGGATCATGTAAATGTCCTGTGAGATGCCATGCTGTAATATTAATGTTATTCATGAGTGCACTGTAATATTGCGCTAGGCTAGAAATGGCAGCTCTGGGCATGGCACCTTTTGGGAAATGGGCACAGACCTTTTTAAACAAATGAAAATTCTTCTAAAGAGTTTTGCTGCTACATGGCGAATATTAACTAATGACAAGTGAATTTTACAATTGACAGGACATTGCCAATTTTTTTCCCACTAAAATGAAAGTTGTCAGTTATGTTTCTTACTTTGGTGTCTACATTTATATTTGAGCAGTTAGTTCTTTTCCTTTAAAATACATCAGTTAAATCACATTTTAAAATTAAGAAATCTCATTATTATTTTAAATATTTTGCATAAGGAGTTGTCATGTGTTTTGGCTAGCAAATATGATGCCAGTTAGTTGGGGCTAATTCAGTGTGATGTTAACACAATGTGCATGTTTCTGAATGCAATTTAAATGGTATGTTAGGCCATTTTTATGACTGTTTAATGTAGCATTCAAATAGATTGATGAATTGTTTAATTAATAAAGGGAGAATATTATTTGGTCAATCAAATAAACATCCGCTGTTGCTTTAATACGTGTATGGTTTTTGGCGTGAGTGAGAGAAAGGTACTGGAAAAAAGGCAAGGAAGATTTTCTCTCCACCACTTGTAAAGAAATAGTTTGTGTTGAATTGGCTGTCTAATTTTCAACAGCAGCTGTTTGCTTTGTGTGCATTTGATTACACTGTGATACAACATTATTGTTTAATAAGAGAAATTGGTTAGCCGGAATTAGCAGTGAGAAAGATGAAGAGACGAGTCCATGCCACTTCATGATATTTAGATGGTGAAACGTTCTTTCACGGTGAGCTGCAGTTAGGAAGCTGCCTTATACAGTACTTGGAATGTTGTTAACATAGAAGAGGAGCAATCGGTTCAGAAGAACGCGTGGCCACAAGTGTTTTGCTCTTGTTACTCCTGGGTTTTCCTTTGAAATGCTCAAATGACTGTGGCTATTTGATGGAGCAGCTGCTTGTCGTTTCCTCTTCTTTTCCACAGCCCAGTTCACGGGTGTGGTGGTTGCAGAGTTCCTAGGTGGACCCTGTTGTAAAATAGAGACTAGTGGGCAATATGCTCTACAGTGCTGATATGTATTTATGCAATCACAAATTAAATGTCAAAGAAACTTGATAATTTTGAACCATTATTTTTCCACTAATCCATTGTATTTGTTCTCCTTATTGCTCTTCTTCCTGTGTAACACTGACTTTCGTTGAATATTTTTGGAAATTCAGAAAATATGCTGAGAAGCAGTAGGCACTGAGAGATATGATGTGGGCATCCATACATGTGTTTGTACATTTGATGAACACCCCCAAATTTTTAAATAACTTATTTTTTCTTGGTCCATGTTGTTTTAGAGAGAGCCATTGTCAGATACCCTACAAATAAAGATAAGAAATGTTGAACTCTCTGCTAAATTATGTCATAGCGTTCACAGTTAGCTAATTGTCATGTGTGTGTTTTTTAATCTATGTCTGTTTATTACAAATGTATGTTGCTCATTGTTAGGTACCAATTGGTACGTTTCTGAATGAGAATTTGGGTCCATGGATGCCAATGCACGTCATTATTCTGGTGTTTTTATTGTCCCTGTGACTTGTCTTGAGAATCTTTATTTGTAGCGAGCTTAGATTAACAAACCTAATATTTTTGCATTTAAAAAAAACTTAAAGAAATAGCTTAGAACAACCTGCGCTTCCTGGATGAATCTTGCTGATAATTTACCAAAGCTCATTTGAATTTTAAGCACTTCTTTAATCTTCAAAGGCTAAATTGCTTTATGAATATGCATGGTGTGGGCAGACTTTAGTTCATTACCTAGTTGTAAATTCTAATGACCATTAGGTCCTCGCTGTAATTGCCAATTGTTTTGCATTTTTGATTGGCCTATTAACATGTGCATTCGGCATGCATCAGGCTGGCTTGTCAGGATGCTGCAGAAGAAGAGGTGAAAATTGTTTGTATCGCCAAGATTTGAGTATTTCAGAGCTCGGAAAATTGATGTTGTAAATTAAAGCAGTGCTATTTTTTCCTCTTTCCTCAAGATTGAAAGTTCACCAAGAGATTTGACATATTTAATTTACATGATGACTTTGCACTCCTTTATTAATGTAATTTGCATATGAAGCTGTTGTTAATCACTTTTGATCATGTTTTCTGCATTAGCACAGAAGCTGCCACTGTGGCTCTTTTCCCAAAGATGCTGTAGTCAAAAGCTGCAAGCCACCCGCTTCCTCCAGTTCTGCTATGCTGAAAGCATGCTTCAGAGTTGTTAATATTCATTGGCGAAACAGTATCCAGAACACAAATAAATTATTAAGTGCATGAACTTTTTAGACAGTAAGATGAACTGATGGGGTCCATCTGTGAGTTCTAGTTTTTTTTCCGTGTGCGCAGTCCTATCTGACTTCGTAGCCTTTGGTCCTGGTCCAAGTGCATGCATAATTGATTCCACACGCGCTATCATTTTCTTGATGTAATTGCATTAGTAAGATACGATGAAATCTAATGGATAATTCACGTTTTCCCCTTATTTTTTTGTACATAAAGAATTGAAGACCAGAGGGGAGGGAAGGGTCGAGTGGGTGAGAAAATAAGTCCAGTGATAAAGTATGAACAAGGTGCTCCATGCCACGTTGTTTGTTCCACTGTCGTGTGTCTGCAGAGCAGTTAGAATGACTTGACTTTGGCATCATGCCTTCTTCTCAACAAAATAGTTAAATACTACTGAATTAAACCTGTCATTTTGCAGTTTGATAAAAACAGTTGCTTTTCAGTTTGGAGCAAGGAAAATAATGTCCCCTCCCCATTAACTAATGATCACTGGTGATTCTGAAGCACGCTAATGTATTGAGGAATTTGTGTTTAATTGCTTAAGGCACTGAACATTGTCACTACAGAAATGGAGGGAGAAACAAATGTACCTTATTGCCTGATTTCTTTGGAGAGAATCTGTCTCCGAAAAACTGTACAATTCCATGAGAAGTGGTTTTTTTTTCAAATTCTTTTGAGATCATTGTTACAGCAGATTGATAAAAAGATAATCAGTTTAAAACTGCTACTTTTATCACTGATCTTTGCATCAAAGAAACCGGAGTTAAGGGGCTATTGACAAAACAGTTCCGTACCAAGCAATTCAAATGTAAGGGGCCTTGATAATAAACAGTGGAATTTCTATTCTATAATATGAAAGACGAATGTACCTGCTCTTACTATTTGGAATGAACAGGAATTATTGAGAATGCAAACATTGTACATAATCCTACCACCACCACACCACCCCCCCCACCGCCCCCCCACCAGCCCCGAGTAGCCTACTACACATTACATTGCATAAATTTAGGAATGCTACTCTTTCTTAGAGATGGTTAGCTGCCTTTGTTTCAGTTAAAATGTTCTTTTCTGGTTGATACTAACCTATTTTCGATTGCTTCAATCTCTATGGTTATGGCTTATAATTCACACACAGGGAAGGAAAGTCAGCTTGAGCTAAGTAAATGTGAGAGTTGTTCTGTCCTCCAAAGCACTGCAGTATTGTGACTTTCCTCACAAGAAATGCAAACTGAGTAAAACCTAGCACGTAATTACATGTAAAAATGGGCAGTCTGATAGTGGTGACTTTTATAGTAATTCCTTTCAAAGTCTGAATTTGGAACCTGGTTAATATTTGGTTTTGATGAGTTCACATCAGATACTGGCAGTGCAGGAGTGTGAGGTTGAGAGAGTCGATGGGTGTCGCTGCTCAAAGGCTGTGTGAATAGCGACATCAGTTTGAATCGGTCTTTAATAAATCAGATTATTGACAGCTTGAGTCCGACCCGTTTGGCTGTATGCTCCCTATGGTAATTTCCCTATTTCAGATCAATCTGAATTGGTTTCCCTGTGCAGACGTGAATGGATTCAGCTCACTGCATGAGCTGTTAATGAACCAATCTGTGCACACCAGCACAGAAAATGGTTTATCTAAAATAAACCACCCCCAGAGTAGATTTATTAAAGATCAATCTAAACCTGATGCTGCCTTAAATGTGCACAGATACAAGTGATCAAGACCAAAATGAAGTACTTTAAAATGTCTAATGTACACAGAGACAAACAGAATTAGGGATGTGTGATGTGAGCAGGCGTGTATGTGTAAGGGGCTAGGATGAAAAGCAGTTTGAAGGCTTTTTCTAGCAAGGGAAGTTCTAACAGAAATGTTTTCCAAACCCATTTGCCACAAGTGAAACATTTAAAGTACGTAAGGGCATCCTGTAATAATTTATTTGCCGTTTCCTTGACCCTGTTCTTTTCAGGATCACCAGTAGCAGCTTTTAAAACTCTTGTTATTTAGAAATTACTTTCACTCAGGACACATGAATTTCTTTTTTAAACTTTTCAAGCAGAGAAAAGGAATAGTCACTTTCTTTTCATTTAATATAGCTTTGTGTTTTTCTTCCTCTTCAGCTTTTTATTAAACCTAACTTGGCCGGGAGGGGCTTATGCAGAGCGGTCAAGCACATCTGCTCGTCTGAAGACGGTAAAGAAAAGGGGTTAGCAGCACCGGGGCAGCAGCACAAAGGGAAATTGTACATTTGAACCATTAGTCTCTTTAGCCTTGGTGCAGCCAGACTGGTTTAGCAGACAGAATGATAGATTGCTTTGTCATAGGTCCCAGGGTGTGCCCTGAACTTGAAGCACTTTGTTTATCCCGAATAGAAAGGGAAAGGCAGACATAATCTATGTCTAGCTTTTAGGAGCTGAGGGGTAGAAGAGTAGACTGGCAGGGTGGAGGAGGGCTTGGAGGGGGAGGGGAGGTGATTGGAGGCCTTGATGATGGCTGTCCATTAACATATATGAACTTGGCTTGGCTCCAGACTTTTGATGAAAGTGTCATAGTCATCGAGCAGTTTTTTTTCTTTACCTGCTGACAGCATTAATGCTCCTGGGTCTTTTGGCTGAGGGGGTAAAAAGCCGACACGGCTCAATTTTTATCTTGAGAACCAGTTGAGACTGGTCTGCCTGGCCTTGCGGGCGGGCTCTTATCGTCTTTCCTGGCTTGCGTTGTAAAGACTTGTGATAATGCCAGTAACCCGAGGGCTCTGGACAGGGGG
>JARFYF010000063.1:95932227-95948392 GCA_030265395.1 Rhina ancylostomus
GACAACTTTTAGTTGAGGTGGGAGCACAGAGATAGTATTGCCAAAATTGGTGGAAAGAACATTTGATAAAAGGCTTGGGAGGGGGGAACTCAAATAAAAGAAGACAAAAGTAGGACCTACTAGTTTCTAAAGAGACAAAATGAAACTGACTACTTTAATTGACTTAAATAGGCTAGAAATAGTATGATTATAAGTAGTGCGAAAATAAAACAGTCATTCTTATCACCAGGAATTAACACACAGCAAATCAAACTGTTCTGTAAAATAAATTTCATTGAAATGTAGTAGGTAACATCAGGAACGGTTTAGAGCATTGCAACCTTTTTTTTTTCTTGGCCCCTGTTTCCAAAATTTAGCCAGCTCCTTTAGTTAAAATTGCCCGTTAATTAGTTAAACAGCAGGCAGGTTCCAAATGGATGCACGGGTGCACAGAAACGCATTTATTTTAAACAAAAGCGGATTTGCCCCTCCCACTATTTTCCACATTCTCTGTCCTTGGGACTATCTCATTTACATCAACCCATAATAGGAAAATAAATCATGGGCAAACAGAAATCTTCGCCCCCTTTTCTCTGTCCTTCCAGTTTTTAATAATTTGCCTTTAGTGTAATTCACAGTAAGGTTTTCAAAAGCACCGCAACTCTTTTTAAAATTAGTATTTGCTCTTAGAGTTCAGCACAATCTGTCAAAGCCTGGATGTTTGTCCCACTTCTCCAGCAGAACGACAAGCGTGAGCTGGGAGCCGGCAGTTCTGAAAGCATTTTCACCACGCTGGTCTTCAAAGGTTAAAAAGCATTTTGTCTGGTGGCCTGTGGGAGGCACAGCAAACAATGTCAGCTACAAAATAGAATAGTCCATTAGTTGTGGCATACAAAAAACCTTGCCACTTATATTTTAATGGAGAATAATAAAGGAGACAGCAGAAGGGTGGGGCTCAGTTTCTGGTTTCTTGCTTGTGGAAAGAAATAAAGCAGCTAATTGAAATTCTTGAGAACCATGTTACAGGCAGATGGCACAATCATCTACATGTATGTCCTTGAGAAACAGTGCCATCAATTGTAGAAACTAATTAAACGGTAATCAAAAAGGAAGTGCAGTCGACATATGGGGTCTTTCCTGAATCACTAAACTTTACATAACAAGTCTTTCTTCCCCCCCCCTTTCCTTCCTCCTACCCACTCCATTCCATGATCATGAAACAGTCCCTTTCTCTGCCAGTCTTCAAGCCAATTAAGGGAAATGTTGAGGATGTAAATGTTGTATGAAGCTTGCAAAAGTAACAGAGTTTCCAGTGAAACTAAAATTAGATATTTTTATTAAAAATGCATCTAAAATGATGGGGTGAAAAGAGCAGTGATCCACTACCACCTTCAGCCCTCAGCAGAACTTTCACCCAGTTCTTCCACCAGTGATTGAACAGTCTGTTCCCACCAGTCCAGATTATAAAGAATTGGATTCTATTAAGTGAGTGAAGATGGTGATGGTTATTATGCAGGTTGAGTGTAGTGTTAGGTTGAAAGCATAAATACTTTATCCTTCCCTGCTCTTCAATTCTTGACCTTTTTGTGTGTTGTGTTCAATTTTTGAAGTGCACTGAATTTCACACAAAGTTTTGTTTTATTGTTTTGCTTGCCATCACATCTCCCAAGGGCACTGACTCTAGACTATGGCTCCAAGCTTTTGTATGCTTGTTGATAACGTCCAACTCTCTCTTTTTGCCATAACAACCCAGCTCCATTCTTACTGGCTGTCCTCAAGATGTGGAATACTGGCAAAAGAAGTGCCATCCTGTTGCCTCGCCCCCCAGTCCCTTTCCTCTGATGCTGTGCATGCTTGTTTTTCTGTTTGACAACTCAGCTGAACTTCAACCCCATCTATATCTTGTCCATCCCCAGGTTCACTTTACCATCGCGACCTCTGCACTTACCTTATTCCCACCACCAGATCTACAATCCTCATTTTCATCACCTTCAGGTTTCCTACGACTCAAATAACATCTGTCTCAATCCGACATAAACTTCAGCTCTGGCATTCCTCCATTGAGACCTGCACTAACCCTTGCTCTCCTGCTTAACCTACTTCGCCAATCTTAATTGGTTGTTTCTTCCCAATGAATTGAATTCAAAACCCTGTCTCTCAATTATAATCAGCCTTGGCTTCAACTTGTAATGGAGTTACAGAGTCACAGAGGTCATTTGTCCCACTGGGTTCGCGCTGACCATCAAGCACGCACTTCAACTAATCCCATGTATATCCTATTTTATCCTCCCCACATTCCCATCAATTCTCCCAGATTTGATAAGTATATGCCTTCTCTTTTTCCAGTCTTCTCTGACCTGATTCTACACTGTAGATCCTCAGTCCTTCCTTCCTCCACTGTCCTTCCTCGCTCCTCACCTTCAAAACCATTGTCTGCAATCTCCTCTTCCTCAGCCTTCCTTTGCTTATTTCCCTGACTCTCCCCTGCTGAATGTCTGTTTACATCTTGGAGGCGCTTTACTCCAAATGTGAGTTGTTGTTGCGCAGGAGCCTGGTGCACACTGACATCCTCTCTAACTTAGTTATTCATGTTTAACCTAGACAGTGAGAAATGTCAGACCTTTCAACTGTGCAAGGCATCACTGAGTTCCATGCAGTCCTCATGGAAAATCAATCCACTGCTTGCTTTTCCCAACCTTTAATGGCACTGGCAAAGTCAGGCAATATTAATAGCACAAAGCCAAGTCTCATTTCCCAGCAGTGAGATGTAGGGATTGAGCAAACTGGCTGAAACTAAGTCTAGCTGAACTGGACTCTGCTCCTAGTTTTCATGCTCAACCCTCTTCATCGGCAACAAAACTTTACATTGTGCTAACAAAATGTCTTACTGAAATAATTTTAATGCTCTAGTATAATAGGTGAAAAGAATACATTGATTCTGTGGCTCCTACGCCATTCAGTGTGGATGTTCAAAGCAATATTTGGTCCTCTACAAAACTGCTCCGTGGTCCTGGCTGCACATGTGCAGTTTGGCAAATGTGGTCCACAAATGAGGTAGGATACAGTATGGACTGAGAAAAGGATTGCACAACTGCATGGAAAGCTGAAAATCCAATAGTCTGAGAGAAATTTAAAAAGAAAAATAGTTTCAAAAAAGTAATGAGAGATGCAAAAATTAAATATGAAAAAATATTGCAAGGGAAATAGACCAAGGTGCAATTTCCCACCAGCCCCAAAATATTGAAAGATAGAGGGACCGAAATTTGTATTTGGTCTCTAGCATTAAACTAGTGTGGGAGTATTGGCCTCTGATTGGACTTGTCTATTATACACCTTCTGGAGACACCAGAGACTGTAGATGCTGGGATCTGGAGCATATAAACAAGCTGCTAGATGAACTCAGGCAGCATCTATGGCAGAAAGGGATAGCTGACGTTTCGGATCGAGACCCTGCATCAGGACCCGAAACGTCAACAATTCCTTTGCCTCCACAGATGCTGCCTGACCCGCTGAGTTCCTCCGGCAGCTTTGTTTTTCACTATTATACAACTTCTTCTGAGGCAGTCCCTCAGGGGTGGGACTGTCTCTCTTCCACTCTGGTTCTGTGGTTTCTGAGGGGGCTTTTGAAGCCAGTGTTGGACCCACAGACTTTGCCGGTGGTGAGGCAGGAGGTGTGTGAGAGGGTGGGCAGGTGAATGGTTTGTGAGGTGGCGCACTGCTGCTGCTTCCCTCTGCTGCTTAGAATGGGATCCTGTGTGATCCTGACGGGACTTGAGGTAATAAGTACCATCCCAATTGCCCCTTCTCCATTTAGAGTAGTCATGTGCTGCTTAGTCAGGGAGAATATTATACCTTCTCAAGGAGGCTTTGGAGACATCCTTGAACCATTTCCTTTGTCCCTTGAAAGTGCTTATTTCAGGAGACTGGTGTTGTACATATGATCAATGTGGCCTGCCCATCAGAGCTGACTGAGTGTAGCTAGGGCTTTGCTGTTGGCCTTGGGGGTGTATGGGGAGAAGAGGTGGGAATGCTGATGTTGGTTCATTTAGCTGCCAATGGATTTGGAGGATTTTGCTAAAACAGCGTGGGAGCTTGGCTTCAGCAGTCCATAAGATAAGATATCTTTATTAGTCACACAATTTATTAGTCACATTAGAAACACAAAGTGAAATAACTCTTTTTGCATAGCGTGTTCTAGGGGCAGCCCGCAAGTGTCGCCATGTTTCTGGCGCCAACATAGCATGCTCACAACTTCCTAGCCGGTACATCTTTGGAATGTGGGAGGAAACCGGAGCACCCAGAGGAAACCCATGCAGACATGGGGAGAATGTATAAACCCCTTACAGACAGCAGTTGGAATTGAACCCGGGTCGCTAGTGCTGTAATAGTGTTATGCTAACCACTACACTACCATACGTCAGCATACAGGAATGCAGAGATTACCATTGCCTAGTAGACCATGAGTTCAGTGCTGGGTTTTAGGTTTTGATCTTCAAATACTTCAATTTAGTCGTCCAAAGGTTGTGCTTCTGTTCTGGAGGCGGTAGTGACTCACGTCATCAATGCCCGCCTTCACTGACAGGTGAGTCTTATGATATGGGAAATGGTTCACATTTTACAGGGTCTTGTTGTAGATCTTTATTGTCAGGGAGGGGCAGCAGGTTGGTGGAGTATCTTTGTTTTGAAAAGATTTAATGTAGGCCCATTTCCTTGTACTGTGAAGTGAATGTGTTTGCGAGCATATGCAAATATTGTCTGCGTACTGTAGCGCAATAATTGAGTTTGGAATAGCATTAGTTATCAAATGAAAGTATTAAACAGTTTCGTATTAGTGCCAATCCAATAAGACACAGGTTAGTGGTGTGGTGTTGTCTGGTATTGAAGAGAAAAATTAAGAAAAGTGTTATGGTGATGATGTACTGAGATTGAGTCTGTAGTGACATGTTGTTTGCAATCATGTCATCCAACATATGAACTAGGAGCAGGGATAGACCATGTGAACCCTTGAGCCTGGTCTGCCATTAATACACTGATTTAATTGTAACCTCACCTCCCTTATTCCCACCTATTTTTGGTAGCCTTTCATTGCTTTGCTTATCGTGAATCTATTTACCTCTGACTTAAAATAAAACATTCAAGATTTCTCCCACCTCTCATGATCCTCTGAGGAGAAGATAATGTACCTGGAATGGTCAATTTGTCCTGCAAGGAACGATTAGGAGGCTAGACTGACATCTAGAAGGGACTTGCTTGAAATATATAATGTCATGAGGGGTTTCAACAGGGTGAATATATAGAGGATGAATATTCCCTGTCTTAACTGGGCAACCTCTTATTTTTAAATAATGGCCCTTAGTTCTGGATTCTCCCAAAAGAGGAAACACCCTCTGTACATTCACCATATTTTAGATCTGGATTGTGTGATTTGCACATAAAAATGGGCACTAATTAATCCAATTTCTCGGATGTAATGATTTACCTGTACAGAGTTCCGTTCTCCCTGTACAGAGAGCGTTGTTAAAATTTGCCATGTAATAAACTTCCTGTTTAGGGGTCCAGCGCAGATTCACCAAGATGTTACCAGGACATCAAGGCAGGCTGGTAAACTTCATTTCTATTGGCTTGAACATTGAAAGTTGTTGCTCGATCTCATCAAGGTCCTGGAAATGATTTGGGGAGTGCTTAGTAGAGATTAAAAGAAACAATTTATTCTGGTGAGTGAATTTAGAATAAAGATGCATTACCTTAGATCATTTAGGAGTGAAGTTAGGAAGTACATTTTCTATATGCCAATTGCTGTAAATAAGGAAAGCACTCCCCTAAACGATTGCGTCAGTTGATACTTTTGGAGCTGAGATTGACAGGTTAATAGAATTATCAAGAGATGTGGAACAAAAGCAAGTGGAGCCAAGATGCAGATAGGCCATAATTTAACTGAATGGCAAAGCAGATTTGAGGGGGTGAAGAGCCCAGAGCAGTCTGTATGTTCAAGAACAACAGCAACACTTCCATTTATTTGCCCCCGTCTTAGCTACATTTGCTCAGATACTTAACGAGAATTTATCAAAAATAAATTGATGCCACGTCACAATGAGCAAAAAGGGCAGATGACCAAAGTTTGAGCAAAGTGGTTGGTTCAAGGGGCATCACAAAAGGGGAAAGGAAGATTAAGATGCAGAGGAGTTAAGGGAAGGATTTCCAGAGCTGAATTTTGGAGAGCAGTGTGAAGAACACTGGCCTGGAATGGATTTAAATAGTCAAAAGTCCAGAGTGCCAAGGATATAAAGGTTTTGGCAACAGATGACCTGAGGTGGAGATGGAGTGGGACAATATTACAGAGGTGGAAATGGGCATTCTCAGTAATGGTGCATTGAGGTGGCCCAAAGATCACCTGGGGTAAATAGAACTCCAAAGTTAGCATCTCTTTGGATCAATTGCAGATTGTTGCTAGGTAGGAATGGATTTTTTTTTGTCCATTGGATCATGCTGTTAAATTTATGGTTTTCCTTTTTCTCATTTTTACTGTCATGCAGTATGGGTTCCTGTAATTTTTTTTTACAGGTTTGTTTTGAAATAGTTAACTGTGCTATTAGATTAAAAAGACAGTGGAAATAAATTACTAGATTTGAAAAACCAGCCAAGCAGCAAAATTTGCATTGTGTAGAAGCTCTTGCTGTATCAAGAAGGGCACATAACCCGACTGAGATACTATTTAAAAGCAAATTCTTACAGTCAGGTGTGAGGTGGCCTGAGTAGATCATGTGGCTCTTACGTGAAACCAATCGCTCAAATAACATTCATTTTGAGTTCTCATTCTTCCAAACTCAATTTCAAACAAATTATTGGACATTAAGTAGATCATGTTATCAACCACGATCTGCTGAATGGTATTTATGTGCATTCTACAAAACAATTCATTTTTTATTGATTTATTTAAGTTTGGGTGAAAAGAAATAAGATCATCTCTAATTATTGTTTCATTTACAGAACAACTGTGTTTGCTTATAGAAGGGACTGAGTCACTCAGGGTGGCACACTACTCATGAAATACTTTGCTCAAAATAGAGACTGTTTTCATTCATTACAACTGATTTTATGTAAGTAAAATCAGCAGTGAACATTGCAGGTCAGAAATTAGCTGCAGCTATAGGTTAGACTGGCAAAAGTCCTGAAAATCCCTTGTCTAACCTGAATGTCGAGAGGAGCTGTATTTTTGTGCCACCTGACGACCACGTAACGAGGATTTTCTGAACAGGATGCAATCAGCACAGTGGCACTTTGTGGTAATGCCAAAGCAGAATTAAACCAACTGCTTCTATGTTGCTAAAGGAATTGAGATCCTGCTGCTGGCTGGAACTATTGATGCACCAGCTGCATGCATTGGGCTTTGGTGACTTGTCAACAGAAATGCTGGAAGATATGGAAAGCAAGAGGAAGGTGAATTTGAGTGAAACATACTGCAATTGTATTGGGCCAGTGCTTTGGGTTGCTAGGTAAAGAGTTTATTTATTTATGCTTGGCTGTAAGATGGCCAAGATAGGAATGATAAAGGGGCAATCACTTTGCGGGCATTATTCTACAGGCCTCCATGTAGTCAGCAGGAATTAGAGGAATGGATATGTAGGCAAATCACAAAGAAGTGTAAAAGCAATAGGGTTGTAGTGGTGGAAGATTTTAACTTTCTCACTATTGACTGGGATTGCCTTAGTGCAAGGGGCACTAAGGTGGAATTTGTTTAGTGCACCCAAGAGAGTTTTTGGAGACGATATCTAGATAGTTTTACTGGAGATGGAGCAATATTTGACCTTACCTTAGCAATGAAGCTGGGTAGGTGGATGAAGTGTCAGTGGGGGAACACTTTGAAACTTACAGAATTATGGCCACTGTTCCCAAAGTAGTTAGGAATAGGGTAAAGCTTGGTCCTCAAGTTAAGGTCCTAATTTGGGAGAAGGCTGATTTCAAGAGCATAAGAGAGGACCAGGCGAAAGAAGATTGGGAGCAGATGCATGTAGGTAAAATGGCAGCTGACAAGTGGGAGTCTTAAAAGAGAGTTTGTAGGAAATCAGGGCCAGCATGTTCTGGTAAGGATGAAAGACAGAGATGGTATGATTGGGGAACTTCAGATGACAAAGGATATTGAAGGTTTGATCAGTTTAAAAAAAAGGAAGCATGCAGCAGGAATCGACAACTGGAATCAAGGGAGTCTCTTGAGGAATGGAGAGAGTGTAGGAGAAAACTTGAGAAAGAAATTAGGAAGGAAAAGAGGTGTCATGAAGTCTCCTTGGAAGTAAGATTAAGGAGAATCCAAAGATATTCTATTAGTATATCAGGAATAAGAGGCTATCCAGAGAAAGAGTAGGTGCCCTTGGGAACCAAAGAGATAAACATAGATAATCTATGTGTGAGCCACAGAATGAGGGAAAGGTCCAAAATGAATACATCTTGTCTGTATTCACCAGGGAGAAGGTCATGGAAGGGTATGTTGACAGTCTCGTGCATGTCAGTGTTAAAGGGGAAGGTTTTAGATGTCATGGAACATATAAGGTTTGATAAACTCCAAGATGCAATGGGAGGTAAGGAAGGAGGTAACTGGGACCTTTGGGGAGATATTTACATCTTCGTTAGCCACAGGTAAGGTACCAGAAGATTGGAGGATAGCTAATGTTGTTCCAGGTAACAACAGGCTGGTGAGCCTTATGTCAGTTGTAGGGAAATTATTGGAGAAGGTTCTTAAGGATAGGATTTATGTACATTTGGAAAGGCAGAGGGTGATCGGGGGAGCCAGCAATGTTTTTGCAATGTCAGCAATCCTAATTTGATTGAGTTTTTGAGGAGGTAACTAAGAAGATTGCTGAAAGCACAGTAGTAGACGTTGTCTACATAGACATGAGCAAGGCATTTGACAAGGTCCAGCATGGTAGACTGATCCAGAAAGATAAGGTATATGCAGTCCAACGCAAGCTGGCTAATTGGATCTGAGATAGGATAGGAGACAGAGGATGGTGGGAAAGGTTGCTTTTTTGATTGGAGGCCTGTTGGCAAAAAGGTTGACATGGACAAGGTGGCTGAAGGGCCCGTTTTTGTGCTCTACAAGTGTATGGCTCTGGTATCTAAGGTCATCTGCTCTGGCTGGATATATTCCTGAGGTGTCTGACTCACAGCTCACTAATGGTCACACAAAGCTCCACCTGGCAGCACACTCGCTTCCCAGACTAATTAGTTCTTCATCATCTGACTGGATGATTCTTGGCTTTCCAGTAGCCTTTGTCGGAGTCCAACATGTTTTTGTGACTTTTAATGAATAGTGCCCAATTATTATATTTTACTAAGAAGTGCAATTTTGAATGCCCCACTGATTTTATCTTGGTGCCCTCCAGATCAGTCTTTAACTCTTGTTGACTTCACAAAAATCCTGGAGGGTTGACAACCAAGCTGTATTGTACCTGTAAACGATGAACAGACTATTGGTGGTTCCAGTTTGTAAACATTCATTTTATTTAACTGTTCCTAAATTCTCTGGATTTCAAACTTCTGCTTTGATTTATATTTGTCTATTAATTCACCAAATCTTATCCTTATAGGTGAGGTATTACGGCTATTATCTGTCTCAATTACAGCCACAGTGAAACCCAGCTGGACAGGCAGATGGACAGGGCCACTGGAGTAAAAAACAGACAAAGGTTGCCTCACCCGCTCAGCAAGGTGAGACTGGAGCGCCATCAACAAAGTTCCAATCGATGGAATCTACGTGGACATTCTCCCTTTTGAAGGGAAACAACGTAATGTAATTTTTTCTAAAGCTAATGCTTGAAAATTATGAGATTCATAACTTAAAACATTTAAATATTTGATATAAAGACGCTCTCTGGTAAGGCACTTTTTTCCGTAGAATTTCTCTGTGCAATGCACTGTTTTTTTTCTATAGAATTTTCATATGTAACACTTGAAGCTGTGCAATGCAGTAAGACGTTTCCACTAGTCAGTAGTTAGAATCCCATTAAAATATTCCCTAAGGAAATCCTGTTTAATAATCTATAGGATCCTGTGGGAATTTTGGAGGATTTTTATTGCCTTATAGGATTTAATAGGATTCTGTAGGATTTTCAGATTCTTATGGAGATTTTAGTATGGGACTGCACTGGATTGGCTAGAAGGAAATGAAAGCAGAAACATACAAGAAAGCCTGATGTCTGAGAGCAATTTTAATTGAACTTGAGTGTCAGATCAATGAAAACAAATAAAGACATTCCACATAAACAGGATAATGCATTTATATAGGGCGAAAGGCTAAATTAGAATCAGTGTCAAATATGTATGCATTTAGAAAAAAGACCATTCCCCACCCAAAACCTTAAAGGGGCATGGCTGATCTGCTGGAGGAGGAGGAGAAGGTGAGCATTGCTGGTAACTGCTTAAAGCAGCTTAGTTTTTATGGGGTAAACTCACTGTTCAAATTATTGTTGAAATGATTGCCGTGCACTCACACCTGTCACTCTTTTGAACACTGCCAAGCAAATTTGGTTTCTTTTTTTTACCTTTCAGGTATTTTTGGCTTGCAAGTTGGAAATTCCTGACAACTCATTTTCCATTCTTCTTAATTGGCCCCTTTAGGATTGCAGTTGGGTCGCTGTGCCCTTCCTGCTGGCCAGCAATCAAGCTTTTACAGTGTTCTTGATAACGTGACAGATTATTCCTTTTCTTTAAACAAAATTAATGAATACATTGAGATATGTCAATGAGAGTGTCTCATCATCGAAACCACTTTAAAAATAAATCAAACCATTACATAGGACTATGATTGTTTGAGTGCCTGTTTGTTCTTCTGTGGCTACTTCTATTAATTTTTTTGACTGTAAATTATTTAAGTATTTGGTCCTGATGACATCACGAAGAGCAATGTCTTGGAGTATTTACTGATTCTGACTGTGTGTTGGAGCACAATTAATATCAGTTGATACCATCATTAGTGAGGAGTACCTCAGTGTCAGCTGCCTGCGTTGCATTCAATTCCACCAGACCATTAGGATTGGTAACTCCTCCAAACCGTTCCCCCGATGATGGTATCAGTAAACAAAAAACAAAAAAAAAAGAATAGAATTACGGAATGTCAAAATTAATCTGCTTTTTTTTTGAGGAAAGGGGACCTGGTAGTAAGATTCCATTCATTTCATTATTGGGAATCAAAAATCCTTTGCATACTTCAAGAGAATATCTGTGAATTATTTTTTGCTGCCTGTATTATTCAGCCTAGTTTGCACTTCTGGGTTCTGCCTTGCACTGTGCAGAGAAAAATGACTGGGTAGGTGGCCTATTACCAGGACTCCATTAATTTCACTCTGTGAATGGCCAGCAAGAAAGTTCTTCCGTGTGCTCAGAGGTACTAATCTAATGTTCCTTCCATCCTTACGGGCACCGCACCACCTTTCCTTCACCGCCTACCACTTGTCAAGTGAAGATTCCCAGGAATTAGCCCACATCCTACCACTTTTCAGGCAATGGAGTACCATCACAGATGCCAATCATTATTTATTAAACAGAATTTGCCTGATGCAATTTTTTCCCTTTTCAGAGAAGTAACTGCAGTTGAGTTCTGCTCTGTGCAATGGATTAGATGTACAGCAGAATCAAATTCAGCTGTGACAGGTCTAACTGCACCATTACTGATGGTTAGAATCAGAACTGGTGTTTGGGAACAAATTCCATCTAGCGGGAATATGCTGGTCTCAAGGTTGCATCTGTATGGATTCTTCCGTATGTACAGATTTTTACTTTTTGTAGATGACACCGGAATTGGCAGCTCATTAACTGAGAATGACATATTCTGTAACTATAACAGAATGAAAAGGACACTACTAACAGCATGCTCTGGTATTGCTGGTGTTGCTATGATTGTAAGTACAGTCAAAATTTATTAGAATCCCCTGTTTTGCGTCCTAAATGTAAAAACAAAACACATTTCTCTCCATTTTAAAGGGTCATAGAAATAAACTTGTAAAATCACAGTTTTTTTAAAAATGATAATTCTTTAATCCTTCTGAACAATCATTTAAGCTTGTCATGAGAATACTAAGCACCTTGTCAACCTTCTACAATGCTGTAACCAGACATTGTACTGACAGTGTATATATGCTGCTATGAAATGTATTCTATTTCAGCAAGTCACCATGGATTCAGAAACATGTATTTTGTATTCCTTTCAATAAATTTTTTTTTGCTGTATTATAACTGAAGTGTTCAGTGATTGTTTGCACGTTGATTTGGTTTTAGTATCTGGAATGAAAAAGTTAAAATAGGAACTGTTAAGGACTCATAACACTTAAGAGAATAACTCCATCCTAAGATGATCATGTAGTTTGTGCATTGCTATGTTCTACACTCCACTGGAACCAACTTCTTATTTTGGACTATGTTGATATTGTAATGTCATCATCTTAAGCTCCCTTATAATTGGTTCTGTGAAACTTCAAGCATCTGGTCTTGTGAAATTAAATTGATTTAATATTTTTTTCTGGAATAACAGAAAACTAAACATGCATTGGGTTTTTAGCTGTTACAATGTATCCTATGAGTCTTCATTATTGTCTCAGAATGGTCTGTTCAGCCCAATGGAGGAACTCTATTAAAGCACCTGGAAGATACTGCATCAAGGTCCAGAGAAAGGTAGAGAACTTTCTGACCTGAGACACTTACAAAAATCACCTCTTCAGGTGCTTTATGATAGTTCAAGGATCCTGAGTTATGTAAGGGTTAGCCTGCAATTGGTTTCACTGATATGATATTACTGACCTAACAGTTCCCTAAGGTGAGACAAACAACCTTCCTTTATTACTTACATTTCAATAATTCCTTTGATGTAAAGAAAAAGTTGCTCGTGTGCTTCACATATTTAGAAACAATGAACACTTAGGCATAGAAATATCAGAGGGTTTGTTTTTGTGTGTGAGCTAGCGTAACCCTGAAACAGTGGGTGGGGAGAGGGTTGGAGTTAATGACGACGGAGTGATTTGTGATGGAACGTTTTTATGTCATCCATGTTCTCCATGCACATCAGAGTACTTCTCAATCAGTCTGGTATTTTTTAACCATAATCACGATGACAAGAGCTAACTTTACAGCAGGGTTAAGATAAATAAAGACTTTCTTTAGCTAGGTTGGTTGAAGACTATTCAAAATCAAAGTTGAGTTTGTTGACAAAGCATCATATAAGCAGCATTCACAAGAAAAACATAACTTAAACATGAAGGGGATGAGTGCGACCATGACTTTAACATCTCATTCAAAGCTCCAGTTGAAACAGTAGAGCACTTCCTTGGTACAAGACTGGAATGCCAAATTAGATTATGGGCTCCAGTCTCTGGCATGGGGAAGGATCCCTCACACTCTAACACTGACACTGAGGTAAGAATTCTGGCACTGAGCCAAGACTGATCGATTTTAGGTTAATTTCCTTTTCTATGGTGAGTTAACTGAACCAAAATGAAGCATTTCATTCAACAGAATGGAAGGGTAATATCGAGTAAAGTTAATTATTTTTTAATGCAGCAATGATACATTTTCAGTTTGGGTTGCTGTAGCACAATCTAGTGATGAACAGCACCATTTTTGGAGTGTGAGGATATTCATGATGCAGGAATCAAGTGGGACAGTGTAGTTAATGAAGATGATCAGACATGTTCTCATTGAATTTTGGTGCAAGCTAGAGGGCCCTTGCCATTTACTTTCACTTTATATCAACCTTTTGTTGAGGCAATAAGAAACAAAAGCTTGGGGAGGCCATGTGGATCCTCAAGGCAACTCATCCATTCAGTAAAATCATGAGTGGTGCTCTACTCCATCCACTTTTTGGTTGATCTCCATAACACAGAGTCATGGAGTCGTACAGCATAGAAACAGTCCCTTCAGCCCACCAGCCAACCCATCTATACTAATCTCATTTACCAGCACTGCTCTGTAGCCTTTTATGTATTGGCAAATTCAAGTGCTTGCCTAGTTATTATTAAATGCTGTGAGAGTCTCTGCCTCAGCCTGTGTGCTTCTGATTCCAAGTACACACATGGTGGGGAAAAAACCTTCCTCTGATCCCCTCTAAAGCTATGATTCTTCACCATAAACCTTTACCCTCTGTTATACATCTCTGCTGTATGTGCAGGACTTTAATATGAGCGGTGTAGATAGGGGGGATCTTTTCCTGGTTTCTAGTTGCTGCTCTTCTTGAAGGATATAAATGGAGATCAGTTCACATGAGCACCATAGATGATGTTCAAAGTTTTGCCTCGATTCATACCTAGGAATAGTTGGAAGTACTGAAAGAAATTTCATGAAGTTGATGGGTGGAGAGAAAATGTCATAAGGTTTATACAAGTTTTTCTCTTTGTTCAAAAATGGGTAGGTCCATTAGGAGTGAATTTTCTCAGTTATGTCATATTTGGTTGGATCCTCCCAGTGCTGTAATACTGGCATGCCTCCCAAAAAGATGAGACTTCCTTACAGTATGAACAATCATAAAATACAGAAGAAATTTCTAAAAGTTGGTCTGATTTTCTCCATCATGCACAACCCCTATTCTGCATTGAAACAATAAACCCCAAATTCTCAAAGCAGTTCTTTTATTACATTAGTGCTTTGATAACCTAATCATTTTGAAACACACAATGGAGACCATGAACAGTGTACCACACTGTATAATCATCAGGATGTTTGTTGTGATACTGAGTTAAGATTTAAAGCTAGGATTTTATTAACCTCAGATCATTTCATCAGAAAGGTCATTGACCTAACATGTTAACTCGTGTTTTTTTCTTCACAGATGCTGCCTGGTCTGCAGAGTTGAGTGTTTCCAGTATTTTCTGTTTTTATTTCAGACCTCTAGCACCTGCAGCATTTACTTATGTTCTCACATGCTGATGGAGCAGCTAATACAGTAAGGGAAGTGATACTCTTGAAGCTACAGAAGCAGCTACTGGAAGTCTTCTAATATTGTTTGCCATAAGCGATGCCTCCCTCTTGCTCTCCAATGCCATTTGCCGATGATGTCTCCCAGCTTTGTCCTTGGCTTACCTCTGCATGAAACTGCTCATTCACTGCACCAAAGTGAATCTTCTTTCAGTGTTCCAAACCTGCTGAGGTTCAGGGTTATTTGGAAACACAACAGGATTCAAGAAAAAATACACAATTTTCTTTAAATGGCATAATAACTTTTATTTCTTTGAAAAACTTCTAACGTAGTTACTTCAAAAATAAAAAAAAAGTATGCCTTATGTATTTCAGGATTTAATAAAAAATAAACACACAGTCACATTGCATAACACACACACACACATGCGCAGAGTTGACTTATATGATCACATGCATACAAAAACATAAATACACACAGGCATAGCTGCTCAGTTAACTAATCCCTTGCTCTCACGGTCCTGCGAGTTGTAATGGAAACACAAGATGATCACAAGTATGGGAAGAATTCCAAATACTGGGAATGCAAAGGATTGTGAAAGTGATTGATAGTGCGAAGGTGAGACTCTATTATCCACAGAGTCAGAGAGTGTAGTATAGAAAGAAGCTTACATTGTTTCTGCTAGGATTGCACAAGTATTTGAACAATCACCTGCACAAAACAGCTGCCACCTGTGCACATCTACGAAAGCAACTCATGGGGAGGCAGTACCAGTAGATATCATTTCTTTTATGATAATAAAAACTCCTTCTTGAAAAAAAGCAGTGTATTCTTCTTCTGATCAGGGATAACACTTTGTTATTGTAGTTGCCAATAAGAATATACAATGCATTCACAGTTTGACTGATTACTTACAATGACATTGTTTAGAGGTGAAATGGTTGCAGCAAGGTCAAGAGACATGCTTAAAAGACACAGGGATAGAAATTCTCTCACAGTGTTTGGGGTACTGTGCAAAGGAATCAAATTCACACCTGTTCAGGGCCT
The DNA here is from genome assembly GCA_030265395.1 of Rhina ancylostomus. Classification (NCBI taxonomy): domain Eukaryota; kingdom Metazoa; phylum Chordata; class Chondrichthyes; order Rhinopristiformes; family Rhinidae; genus Rhina; species Rhina ancylostomus. Next base: position 95,948,147 of record JARFYF010000063.1, read on the forward strand.
TTGTACATGGATTTTGAAAATATATTCAGTGTCCATGATGCACACACAGAGCCATTGAGCCTGCGAAGTTGTTGCGAAATCACTTGCAGAATTCATTTATGCAGGAGAAGTCTGCTGTTGGTGCAGGTAATTCACACTAAAATGGGCCTTAACTGGAATTAATTAATGGGAACCAGCCTGTTCTGAACTGCTGCTGGGAATCTAAGCTGTCTATTTATTAGTAGGTAGGTCCTCTTTAAGAATATT
>JARFYF010000063.1:95952835-95963679 GCA_030265395.1 Rhina ancylostomus
TAACAGTACAGAGTAAAGTGTCACAGCTACAGAGGAAGTGCAGTACAGGTAGACAATAAGGTGCAAGGTCACAACAAGGTAGATTTTGAGGTCAGAGTCCATCTCATCATAGGGAACCATTCAATAGTCTCATCACCGTGGGATAGAAGCTGTCCTTAAGCCCAGTGGTATGTGTCCTTAGGCTCTTGTATTACCTGCTGTCATTTCCAGCTTGGCACACACTTTTGGTTTCACTCCTGCCCTACACTGTAAACCATTTTCATGTTATCTGGTGAGACTGGTCACACTATTGTCAGTTTGCTCTATGGCTTTGCATTTGTATTTGAAGGTGTTTTAAATTATAATCTTTTTCTGATGACTATTATATGAGTTCTGAGTGAACATGCGCCTGAAGACCTTGGAGAACAGGGTTCTCAGGGAGCAGCAACTAAAATTTAGCAGTCAGTTTTATGTTAATACTCCTGAAGCAAAGCCCTGCCCGATGAGCGTATAGATTCGATAATTAGGCAAAGAGGTCAATGCCTTCATTTCACAGATGTCTGAACTTTTGGCTCTTCTTTTACTGACTGGAGAATGTAGAGAGAATATAGGGAGTTGTGATTTGGTCAGCTGACCTCTGCAATGACTTGTTTGGTACGTACTGGCTTCTAATTCATAAAATTACTAGATCGTAAAATTTATTCTTTTCTTAACCCACTCTAATGCCACATAGAAAATAGAAGAGAAATAAAGTACTGCAGATGCTGGAATCCAGATGAAAAACACTGTCATGCCTGCATATATGAAAATAAATACTATATGAAAACAAGTATTGTTTTGATAATGGAGGAGACTCTGTTTTGAAGGGAGTGAGGTTTGTTTTTGAGTGCTGGGAATGGGGATGGGATTGAGGCAAAAATTTCTCTCATTGCTATATGTACCTAAATACATAATTTGAACAAAGTGGGCCAGCACAAAGTGCAAATCCTTCGTTGATAAGCCTATGAAGATGATTAAAGAAGAACATTAAATTCATTATGGACACATTCGGCATGGCAGTTTCCATTGATCACACAAATTCTGGATTAAAGCATTTTATGTCTGCTCTGTTTTGTCAAAGGTATCTTTTATTTTATTCTGGTGCAAAGGGAGTTGGGGAACAATATGTCATTATCTGACACCTTCTCTCCACTGTCCATTGGTTTACTTTTGAAGCCAATTCACATCATCCATAAATGTCTTCTCTATACTTAAGGAGTACTCTGCCCTTTGCATTGTCTTCTCACTTAGATTCCACCCTCCCTAATTGATGATATTTTATTGCAAGCCAGCAGTCTGTGGAGAAATTTCTGAAACCACCTCTGCTACTGACTCTACAAGTTAATACCTTATTATTCTTCAGCCCCTTGCTCCAGTTCTATGTGTGGTTTATTTCCCTTCCGGTGTTTGGCTCTCTCCAATTCATATAGGCCAGCAGTTTCACAGGGTTGCCCACCATCTGCTGCCAGTTAGAAGTGGTGGAGCATCACAAGAGAGCCCTCAATGTCCCCACCCACTGACTGTTTGCTAACAGGATTTACTATATCACAATTATGGGTGAAAATCCAAGCTAATTTATCACTCACTTCAGTATATACATCATCAATGTGCCTACTGTCCTAGATGAGATCAGCAGACTTGGCACATTAACTATGGGCCAACATCAAATCTATTTATCTGTATAGTCATGTCAGTAAGGCCATATTTCTGGGAACAAAACAAGCATATGTTAGTTTGTAGAAGCTTCATGATACTGAATTGCTTGCTGCATTTGAACCAAAGAATCATTTCACTGAATAATTTTTACATTCACAGGATATTAGGTGCTGTGGTATTATTCAGCATCTGCAAAAGAGACTTAAAGGATGAAGTTCTGTGTGTTGGCTGCCAAGGGCCTTTGTTCCCGACATCAAATGCAACATGAACATAATCTTCACAAAGAAGCTCCTTTTAAAATTCTGTTCCTTATTAAAATAATCTCATAAAAGCTTCAAAATTTATTATGCTGTAGACCTGCTTGCAACATTGTGCTCTTCATTGGGATAGTGGCCAAAGTTAAACAGATAATGCATGTCCTTCATCGACACAGAGTACATTAAAAGGTCTTTGCTTTGAGATAGGTGTATTATTGAAGGGTCTGGCCAAAGTATCCTGCAGTTTCCTTTGCTTTTACCAAATTAAGAATTCAATTCACCTTCATCTCAAGAATAACACTTGCTTTTGAGAAATTTCTGTACTTTTAAAACATATTTTAACATGTTTTGATTTACTAGCATGTTTTGTAGCCAATGGTATAATTGATTTTCACACTCTATCGCCCAAAGCAGTTCCTCAGTTTATTTGCATTGGAGTTCGGGACGTTACTATCATAATATACTCCTTATTACATCAATGAAGGAATGTAATGTGGTTGAAATTTTGAAACTCACAGTGATATTTCAGCCCTGTAAATGTACTTTGGTGTAGTGATTAAGTCACTCAACTAGCAGCTTGAGTTCTGGACCATTGATCCAGAGACACAAGTTTGAATCCCACCAAGGCACCTGGGGAATTTGAATTCAAACAACCAAACAAAACCTGGATTCCTTTAACAAAACCATGAAACTTACAAGATTGCTGTAAAAACCTGTCTAGTTCACTAATGTCCTCAGGGAAGGAAATCTGCCATCCATACCTGGTCTGTCTTACATAGGAGTCTGGATCCACCAATGTGTTTCACTCTTAACTGAAGCTTCAAATTAAAGGGCAAATAGGGATGGACAAAAATTACTGGGATTGTCAGCAATGTCTGCATCCTGTGGAAAAATAACAAATTTGTTTACCTAAGCCCAAGGGCTACACAAAGATAAGATAAGATTTCTTTATCAGTCACATGAACATCGAAACACACATGCATCTTTTGCGTAGAGTGTTTTGGGAGTAGCCCACAAGTGTCGCCATGCTTCCAGTGCCTACATAGTATGCCCACAACTTCCTAACCTGTACGTCTTTGGAATGTGGGAGGAAACCGGAGCACCTGGAGAAAACCCACGCAGACACGGGGAGAACGTACAAACCCCTTACAGGCAGCGGCTGGAATTGAACTCGGGTTGCTGGCGCTGTAATAACGTTACGCTAACCGCTACACTGCCGTGCCTGCCCAACTCATTCACTCCATACAGCTATTCCTGCTGCAATGAATCCAGAGTGGTAGATACAACAACTTGATTTCTTTTTATTTGTAGAGGTCACAGAGCATTAATTGCTCAATTAAAATACTATGTTTTGAGTAAAGATTGGCTTATTTAATTATAAAAACTTTCTGGTTCAGCATCATAAGGTTAGATAGAACTGAATTATATATTTAAGAAAAATTGACTGTTGTAAAACTCAGGAAATTATTGTACAAAAACTTTTTCAACTGCGTTTAATTCATATGTTGCTTTCACAGATCAGTTATCTTAAGTAGATAAATTTTCTAATTAAAAATGATTTAAGTATATTGGCCATAATTAAATAAGCACAGCTGCATAATATATATCATAAAGTGACTGTATTACTGCACCAAAATCATTTGTAGTTTCTTTAAAGAAATACTTGAAGTTCATCAAAGTAATCGTTCCAACCTTACAAAGGTGGCTGACTCATTTTAGAGTTTCCTTGAATTTGACCCTTAGAGAAAGGTCATTTTGTTCACAATGTCCCAGATACTTAAAAAAAGGCTTGTTTAGAGTTTCTTTCAAGATGAATGCCTTTATTGCTTTGACAAGTTATAGGAACACTTTGTGAAACATATTTGTAATCAGTCACAACAATTAAGAATTCTCTCCTCGCTTTTAAAGTTTTGCTTTACTTACATGTTACTGATACAATCACTTAACTACAGTCAATTGAATTACCCCAAATGGACTGGCAAGTTGACCACAATTGAAGGTAATTATGATGAAACTAATATTTTGTATCAAAGTTGTTATTTTTTAAAAAATCAGAAAAAATATGTTGCAAAATGAGTATAGAAAGATAAGTAACTATCTCTTGGGGGAATGTGGTGGTGGTGATGGAATTAGAACTGTTTACCTGGGTGTGATATTCCTGATTAATACTAATTTGTAAGTCTTGGAACTGAACGCCTGCTCAGTGGTGGAATTAACCTGCATTCCTTAAAGGGTTAAAATGTATTGACTAGTACTCTCTGACTGAAACAGAATGCAGTGCTATACATACTTGATCTATCATCTGAAACACAATTCTTTTGGTTCACATGTTATTAAAACCTTGGTGAATATTTAGTAAATTATAAATATGATTGATCAAAAAACATATTTGGACCACTGTATTCATTCCACTTATGTAGCTGTAAAGTCAGTCTCAGTGGGTAGGACAGGCTGCAAAGCCTGACAGCTGTGCTGAAACTGGATTCAATTTCATGGAAAAAACTGTTTAAATCAAAGACAATTCTGCTTGGAGAAAGATGTACCTTCTGGAAATGAATAGAACAAGGCTTGTGGTACCATCAGCTGGCCCACTGAATCAATAGCACAAGCTATGGCTTTGTACACCCATTCAGCATCCTATTTATTTTCCTTTAGTATTTGAGTGCACCTGCTGAGCTGTCCAGCACAGTAGTAGTAAGAGCCCTTGTATTGTCTATTCCTGTAATGGCTAAAAATGTTAACGACCTGTACCTTTATATCCGAGCTGAATCTACATTCATTATTTTGCCAGATAGAGACACCTGTTCAGGTTCTCAGATTCACATTCAGCATTATAAACCCTAATCGGGCATTCCTTTTTAAATACAGATTTGTACTTTTGCTAAAATGACTAACCATACATGGATTTGAGATAACTTCTGTTAGTTTATCCCTCTTACTGTTCGCTAAACATTAATTGCTGATCTCTTTTACTACTCTCTGTACTCCAGCTAATTATCCTGCCATAAATCTCTTTCAACTCTATGTACCAGCAGTTGTGGGATATAAATGGCTCTTTCAGGTACTGGCTGCTTGTCAGTCATGTGAGCCTCAGTTGCAGCTTGGGATGATGAGCATTAACTTCCTGCTGGGATGATTCTCCCAATCTTACAGCTACCAACAGGAACTCTGAGGGATTCGCCACACTTCTACCTGTTACCTTAATCCCCACTTTTTTTTCTTTTCTCTGCCCTAATGCCACTATTTCAGCTGGGAAGAATTTTTTTCTCTGATGATGCTTTTCTGCAGACCCAGCGAGTTAACCCTTTTCTTCCCAGAACTGACATGGCATTCGATTCTCTTGGAAACCCATTGTCCTGTACCTCAGAATCTGAAAGTGATTGATGCCAGTTTGCATTTATTGGGTGCAACTTCAACAGTTAGAATCATTCAGCTTAAGCTTCATATGTTGCATTTTCTTTGTGCCTTGAATGTAGACTGACCTGTTGTCTAATGAGTCACAATTTCAAAGTCTTTCCTTTATTTTTCCACTGTAAAGTAGCAATGGAGCTATATGCAGAGCATCATTCCCAGTGCTCCATAAATCTCCAATTGTAATATTCAGCTGAATTGCTGTAATGCATTTCAAGGATCTGTTGGATTATTCTGCAGCCTGTGTTGGAAGTTAGAGTGGATCATAATGTGTTTGCACTACGTTCACTTTACTTTAAGTGATTTAATGCTCATGCCACAAAAAATGGACAGGGCAATGTAGTATGAGCATGTTAAGTGTATGCACTGAGGGCTTTGGCAACTGGAACCTCTGTTCTGTGTATCATCATCAGTGTACATTTGTAGGCCCGTGGCTGGGAGCATTGGTACGAAGGCACCATGAAACAAAAGCTGGTGACACAGGGTCAGCACCCACTTTTCTCCACCACATAACGTCCTGGTCTTTGCTTTACTGGGGGACGGAGAAGAAATAAAGTGTTTCCAGATGAAAGGATGGGAGTCAAATGCTTGTAAAGCCCACCTTTTCTCAGATTTTTTTTTCAAGGCAACACTTGGAGAGTTCTGAGAGCAACTGTGTTATTAGTAGAGCTGCTAATAACACATCAGTGCAAACTAAAGTTTAGTTCCAGGGGACATCTAGGTGAACGCTACGGTGGGTTAATTGTCACTAAGTCAGGCTGATGTCCATGCATACGTGACATGCTATTGCTTTACCTGGTATAGATGGCACAGGGTACGGCAGGTAGTGCTGCTGCCTCACAGCACCAGTGGCCCAGGTTAGATCCCGACCTCAGGTGCTGTCTGTGTGGAACTTAGAAGTTCTTCCTTTGGCTGCATGGATTTTCCCTAGCGTCTCTGCTTTCCTCCCACATCCAAGAATGGGCTGGCTAGTAATTTGCTCTAATGGAGGTGGTTGGCAGGAGAATCAGGGGGAGTTGATAAGGATGTGAGAGAGAATAGGCTGCGAAGCAATGTGGGGGAATGGGATTAATCTGTGTGCTTTAAGAGCTGACACTGATTTGAAGGGCTGAATGGCTTTCTGTTATGTAGTAAGGAAATATGAGATTTGGAATTGGAATTGCTGTGATTTTTTTAAAAATAATTTTTTCTAATTTATTTTGCAAACATGAGACACACTGCCTCTGATCAAGAATGCAGGCAAGGCCTCTGTGAGTACTCCAATGAAACTGGTTACCAGGTGGAAATGTGTATTAGTGATGTTGGCATTATCTTCCTCCTTATTTCTCCTCTCGTTGTGTGGACTGGGCTTCTGCTTGGCATCTCAGCACAATGTCTGCAGCTGAGATACGTGGTTGAGGAAACTGCTGTCCTGAGACCACAACCCTCCACTCAGCACTTGGAGCTCAAGGATGTTTCTCAGTAAAATACCGACAATACAGGAACTCTCAAGCTGATTTGATTTAACTTCAGACTTCATCTAATGTAGTATCTAAAATCCAAACATTAGATCTACCACCATCCACACAACCCTCTTTAATCTAATTAGTTGTTAGTTCAGGTTCCACTTGAATTAAAAGACCAGCAATAAAGGGTCGAAGCTGATCTCACTCACATTGCCACAACCACTCATGCCTTTGGTGCCTACTCCCTTCCGACATCTTCATCCTACTTCTGTGACTTATAGGTAATGGTGTTGGTGATTTTGCTGGAGCCAGGTGGAAGGGAGGAAAAGGGGAAGAAAAGGAAATTATCAATCTATAACAGTGATTAAAAACAGCCAATGCAACATGTTAACTGAATGGTCAGGACTAATATTTATAAAGAAGTATTCAGTTTAAATATACAATGAAATGATACTGATGTTAAATAGTTATGCTTAGTTTCCATTGCACTTTTGTATAATTTTCAGTGTAGAAATGGTGGAGAATAACCATTGATGATTGGCTGCCGTGTTCTTGGCGATTGGTAGAAGTGAAGGGAAGGGACACTGATTGCTAATGATTTCCACCGGCAGATTCATCACACTAACTCATTAAAATACGGTGGCAGTCTTTGGTTTTGCAATTAAACCTTGTTATTGTGGCACTGGTTTTGAATTGTACTGATAAATTGGCAGAATATTCTAGACTAAAACCTTTCTCACTCTGCACCAATTTTTGTATTTGGCAATGCAACATGAGCAGCTACAACATGCGGTGCACACTCTTTGGTACCCACCAGGTGGTTGAAGCCAAGGCCTTCAGGGACTCAGGAGCTGTGCCTTAAGCTTCTACTGAGACTATTACATTGACAAATCGGGGATCATTTCCTGATTCAAGTCTCAAATGCTGTGGACACAGGCCAGCTATATCCCTCTAGCAGGTCTGTCTTTGGCCATCCAATGTACCACCTCTCACTACATACCAGTTTGAAAATTCATCTTTGAAACCTGTTCAGCTCTCTCGTTCAAAATCCCACCTGCTTTGTCCCAAACTTGATCTCTCTGTTGTCTGTTGCCAGAGTTGAAGTGGCCTGAGATTTAAATCCATCTCACCTGTGGGTTTCCTGGGTGGTGCAGCTCTTGAGAGGGACATTGTCCTCCCAATACATTGATACAGGGACCAAACTCTGTGTCTGGTTCATACTTACAGTCTGGTCAATTCCAACTCCTCAAAGCCCAGCAATTCTGGAATCATCTTCACTGAAATAAAACTGGAAAAACAACATGAACAGTTCAGCCAGATCCCAACTACAGTCCCAGTGTTTGCTGAGTCATCTGGTATCAATAGTGTTTCCCAGTTATCCTTGGTGGCCTTTAAATCTGCTTAGGTTGGGGTTAGGAGGTGGAAGTAGGTGGGTAAATCTTAACCAAGATCTCGACACCAGATTGCGATCTGGTATCTCCTTTGGGAAGTCTGGCAGTTGTGAAAGTCACTTGAGAACAAGATTGGATATGATTGTGTTACCATTCATGGGAGAATAATCCACTCGCACTCAGTAACTGGGGTTGACTCATGGAAAGGTTTTACTTGTATGAGGTATGAATAATTTGCTGGGACTCAAGAATCCTTGGAGGAAACTAGGGATGGGGTTGGTGGTGGGTGTGTAAATATAAAAAGAGCATGTAATATAGATCTCTTTAAAAAAAAGTCATGCTTCAGACTGCTCTATAACTCTGATGCCTCTAAGCACCAGAGTGGACTCACTGGTATTGTTTAAGTATTCTGAAAGCAGCATATGCAGGCTGACAACAACAATGGTGAAATGCGGTCACCATATGATTTGCTGGGATAAAACTAAAGCCACCAGCTCAGAAACAAGCAAGTGAAAGCCCTGAGCTGCAGAGCTAATGTGCAAACTTGTTTCCGTCCTCTATGGCTCCATCATTTATTCAGGAGGTAGGAGCAGGAGACGGGGACTAGCATTTGCTTGATACTCAATTATACATTAGTGTACATCACTTGGCAATCTGTTCATATCAATTTAATTGGATTTTAATATTGCCTCTGATCTTGTTGTCTAATTAACAGTATTGGCTGGCAATAAAGCATAACCACACACTATGTAACACCTTTGATCCCTGCCATATGTAGCTCCTCCATTGATTACCACATTTCCAGAAATTCCACTTTCTCAATATGGGCTGTAATAAATGGGAGAAAAAGCACAATCTCTACGCTATACAAAAATACACATCCACTTGCAACTTCATTTATTTTTGTTGTCATTCTCTTTTGATTAAGAATGATAAAAAAAATCCCTTCTCTGAATATTGTATGCAAATAACACTCTGGGCATGCATCTAATAATATCAAGGGACCGATCGGGTGTCTGCCTTGGCCGAGCTGGCACCACTCTAGCAGAGATTAAGCTGGTTAGATGAGCCAACACATGATTGGTACTTCTCGTGTGCCAGCAAAGCTCAGCATATCTGTTACAAATGTCATAAATTATTTCTTGACCATTAGCAGTTTTTATGCATCAGAGCTGTTCTCGAGGCATATTAAATCAGTCACAGGGAAGAACACGCCAGGACATCTGGGGCTGCCAGATAATTCAGTTAATTTCTATTCCCTTGAACCTGGAGGTGTTAATTTGGAAGCAAAACAGCAGAGTATGAAGAATGCTAATACGTCATTTGAATGATTAATGCAATCAGGGGATTTGTAGGACCTTTGTTTACTTTTTAATTTTTTGACATGACACAGTGACGAGAAGAACCACTGATTTGAAGTTAAGGTGCAGGCTCAGTTCATTTATGCCCCGCAATTTCAAGCTGAGGTACAGGGAGACTGGGGGGCGAGGGAGGAGGGGGACAACTGAACAGGGATGCTTTTGTTCTTCTAATGGGCACAGCAAGGAAAACAGATGAAACTGTTTATACGCTGCTAAGCTGTGGCCTATTGGGCAGGGATGCTGAAGGGAGTTTTAGGCCAGCAGTGTGCATACAGCCTGGAGAGCAGGGCAGAGGAGCCGCACTGTGCTCTGAACAAACATCTGATGCTTGAAAGACCACACTGGCAACTGCAGTGTGAAAAAGTTCAGTATGAAAGGTTTCTGCATAAAACGAAGAGTCCAGCTTTCTACCGTCTTATATGAGGGCCTCAGATCAGAAGCAAGTGCTTCATTAGAGAGCAAGCCCTGGCCTACATACTGTACATACAGCTGGCTGTTTGGCTGCAGTTTCTTTGAAGTTCCATTTTCCTTATTAGACGTTTTGAATGCCACGGCAGTGCTTTCCACACACCTGCTGCAATTATACCTTTTATTCCAATCCCTGGACTTTACATGAATGTGCCTTGTTCAGTGAGCTGGTTGAGATGCCAGTCATTGTGCTCTGGTTTAACTGCACTCTGGTCTGAGCGAGGGGCCACAGGTTAATGTGGGGTCCACGTTTTGGTGGGAGCAGGAATTTCAGGTTAATGTGGGGCCCATTTTTTTTATGTGATCAAGGGATCACAGCTTTATCCAAATACATTCACAATTCTACCAGATGAAGTGTATGGAGGAAAGTGTTCTAAAGTTTGCTGGCTTTGACTCAGGGATAAATTCTTACCTTTGGCTTAAAAACATGGAGGGGTTAAGTGTATGTTTCCAGCAGACACTTCAGTACAGTACCAAGGTCTGAGGTGCTGTGCTTCTGAGAAAATGTTAAACCAAGGTCCCCGCTCCCTCTCAGATGAACTTGGAGGATTTATTATACCTTTGGATGAAGACCAGGGTGTTCTCCTGACCAACCTTAATCCTTATTCCAGCATCACATTGGAAAAGATTTTCATATCACGACTGAGTCACCTGCCTGATGTCAATGGAAGAAAGCTCAACTGATTTTGATAATTGGCCATCATCTATATTAAAACTGGAGAGCTGCCAGTGCTTAATGAGTGCTGCCAGGCAGCTTGATGATCAGGGGTTGGTGGGGGGAGGGGGGGGGGTGGGTGGTCAGGAAACTTGGCAGCTCCTCTGTGGAGGCAGATGAAC
>JARFYF010000063.1:95979418-95991451 GCA_030265395.1 Rhina ancylostomus
TAAAATAGATAATAATGTCATCTTGGATAGATCAGAAATGCTTGAACTTTATAGAGTTCCTGGTTCAGATAATATTCATCCAATTGTAATTAAAGAGGAGAGATGGTCTATGTGCCCCATGTTCATAACTTTACTGGTTCAATAGAGTTAGGAATTGTTTCCCTAGACTGAAAGCAGGATCATGTAATTCCTATTTTCAATAAAATAGACAAATCAGAGCAAGAGTCCTCAGAGCAAAAGCTTGAAAGACTTTGTAGGAATGATGCTACAAGGAATCACTGAGAAAAGGAAGGGGTTATTAGAAATTTACAGTGGGATTCAAAAACAAATGTTATGCCCAACAATTTTGACATAGAGATTTTTGAGAAAATTATTAAGGTAACAGACAAGGTAAATCTGGAAGATATTCTCCATTTCAATTTTTAGAAAGCACTTGGGCGTGGGAGGTGCAGTGAGGGGAGGGCAGGGATCCATTTGGTTCTGCACAAGATGGAATATGTGGTGTTAATTTGTATTTGGTTCTTATCAGGTGGCCAAAGTCAGAGTAGGGGCTATGGTTCAGCCTGGGTGCATGTTACTCATGAGCCGCTTCATGATGCCACTCATTTCTTGTGCTGCCTCTGGTGCCTCAGAAAATATCATAGTGCAGACTACAGGCATGCTGAAATAACTTACCTGGTGCCTGGGCTGCTCTGCAGGATTTCTGAGAAGAGCAGCTACCAGCAGGTGTTGAGAGATATGATGATTTAAGCATGTTGCCTAAACTTACCATTATAGGAGTCTATCCTTGCTATTCAGGCAACCAGTTGAGGAATAGGAGCATGATGAAGAGGAGGAGTAACCTCGTTAACCTATCCTATCCTAGAAGACAATATGGTTAATATTTTAGTGATGAGAGTAGGGAAATGAGGGTAGGGATGGAGAGGGGTGTTTGCAGCTTATAAGCCAGGCAAAATTGTCAAAAGAGGATTTTTTAAAGTATGTAAGTGCCATATACAGTGGGTTCATCCTTGATGTTGATGACTGGATGATAAATGGCCATTCAATTGTTGGCAGCATCATCTTCCCCTTGGTGAGAGTGCATGGAGGTGAGAAATAAACAGCTGGAAGAACTCAGTGGATCAAGTAACATCTCTGGAGGCAAAGAAATGGTCAATGTTTCTGGTTGAGACCCTTCATCAGGATTGAGTTCTTGAGGCTCAGTACATGAAAGTGTGCCTGTCTCCTATGGTGGTTCCTGTTGCTTCTTGCTGCCTTCTCCCAAGAAAACTGGAGTGTCTTGGTGAGTGTTGTGCAATCTTTTTGGATGATATGATTGTTATAGTTGAAGAGCTGACAGCATGAGCACACTATGTATATGAGGCTTCTGGCAGTGGTTCTAGCAGTGCTAAATGTGTGAGGGTTTGTGGACCTTATCCGCATTACAAATGAGTCCTGATTGATGGAGGGTGTTAAGCTCATGGTGGGCTGTGGAAGGGAGGTGGGTTTGGTGGATTAATCATCATCTGATGCCAGTAGCACATTTGATAGGATGTGACATTTGAAAATGCATTCTTTGGCTTTCATTATACATGTGAGTTGTTGAACTTCTTGCAGCATTTAACAGCATTGACCATCATGACTTCCCTCACTTCCTTTTGAACAAGAACTTCCTGGCACGCAAAGGATGCAGAACATTTCTCTTGATTTTCACCTCCTCTATCAAGATCTCCACTGGATTCTGAAAACTGTGGAGCCCTCTCACTCCCGCACATTGTGCTACTCTTCACTGTTACTTTCCACATGACTGCACCTCCCACTCAAGATGTTCAGGCTAACTTTAACAGGAATCTAACAACAAAAACTGTAGTTAGAGCATAGAACATAGAAAAACTACAGCACAATTCAGGCCCTTCAGCTCACAAAGCTGTGCTAAACATGTCTCTAACCTAGAAATTACTAGGCTTACCCATAGCCCTCTGTTTTACTCAGCTCCATGTACCTATCCAAGAGTGTCTTGAAAGACCCTATTGTATCCGCCTCCACCACCGTTGCTGGCAGCCCATTCTACGCACTCACCACTCTCGAAGTAAAAAACTTACCCCTGACTTCCCAGTTGTTGGAAATCTGAAATAATAATAGAAAATACTGGAAATATTCTGCAGATCAGGTGTCATCTGTGGAGGGAGAAGTAGGGTTAATGGTGCAATGCCATCAATGTGTCCATTTGCACATGTTTTGCACAGTATCTCATTATTATCAGTGCATATTGTAAAATTACAGGCCTCCATGGTCCCTACTTTGCATTGGATTTGTGTAAGGCTTCACCAGATTTATGTTGCAGTGAACGCAGAGAATCTTCTTTCCTTATGATTAAATAATTGTCCTTGATTGGAAATTCTGTAAAAAGTTCCAGGAGGCATGGATCTGAAAAAAGCTTTACGTTTCATACTTTTTAGATTTCCATTTTAAGAATTATGCAAAGATGGAAAGTATTACCCACAGCTCAAACTGTAATAAGAGAGACACAGTTAAAATTACTGACTGTTGTATTTAAATTTATAAAACTAGTTTCATGGGGGATGCATTAAGCTAAGAGAAATTGATTGCACAATGGTACCTCATCATAATGCCTTGAAATCTTTATTTTCAGTGTTCATTTCGGCCATTTCAGAAGACTTTTGTTCCTATTGCACCTGTTTCCACAGCACTCTGTAATTTTGCCATCTAATTTATATATATAAAAAAATACAAGTGCAAAGGTTATCCCATAGTGAATCTATTTCTTTTGGCACTTAATAACCAAAGTGTACGTTAAAAGCTTCCAAGAAACATGGATTGTTTTAGGGTGATCCATTTGGGGTTAATTGAGTGAGTTAAATCTTCCCTGAGCAATAACCTCTTATAAGGAAAAGTAATATACATCAGCAGGCAGTACTGCAAGTCTGTCCTGCATTCTGGTGCCAGTTTAGGATTAGAAGACATGGAATAGGGTTAAGCAAACAGCCTCCACTGAAAGCTTTTTTTTTTAGAGTTGTACACAGGTAAATCAGATTTCAAACCATCTGGATTGATTTATCTCATGAATCAATGGAGGCTGCCTCAAAGATACAATTCCTAGTAGGCAAAGCTCTCCTGTGTACTGCTTAGTCCATAAGGTTTTACTGTTTATGCCACTATACAGCCCTCAGAGTTTTAAGTTTTCTATGCAATTCATTGCTCAGTTCAAACTATACATAGTGAGAACTCCACTGTAGACATCTGAGAGGACTTTAATAGAAATGATGAAAGAGTTCTTGAATGTGTCTCCATGGATATATCGGCAGATGTCTGTCAGCACTTAAAAGCAGGGGCTCAAAAAAACTACTTATAAAAACTTTTGATTCTTCAGCACTATTGATTGGTCCGGAGCTTCAAGACTACAGCCTTGTTTGAGAAATAATAAGAACATATAGTGTATGAAATGTTTTTGTATAAGGAACAGAAAGGTATGCAACTAAGTCTTGGTTTAATTTCTTGTGGTCATGATTTCCCAAATTTGGTCTTTGTGAAGATTTAAGATCGCACTGCTTCTAAGGAGAAATATCTATAGTTACTTTGTGGGCGTCCAAATGCACAGTGTGAATTAATGAAGACCGTGCGGTGAATTATAAGCAACACTGCGTGAGTCCCATGAGTAGCACCTTGCACCCTTGTTTTATACTTGTTACTTACTGTAATCTCTTATTTTAATGCCATTCTAACTTCACTGCAAAGAGGACTTTGGCTCTTTGTACAAATCCACACTGAAAGCTTTGGACAGATCTACTGTTTGATCAAGCTATTTTTGCCTTGAAAGCAAAACCTTTGTTGAACCTAAAGCACCTTTCACAGCTGAGCCTTGTCTTACTTCCACACCTAGGAACAGGACATAAACAAAAGCCTGTTTTCCCCAGTGTTTGCAGCTGAGGTCTCCAGATTCTGTTTCAACCCAATCAATTTAATTGGCAGTAGCCTCAATGACAAATTATGCTGGTTTACGCTCTGGGGAAGTATGTGCTTCAGATGCTGAGAAGAAGAGGGGATGCACATTTTGGTCACTGTTTAAGAAGGGTGACTGTATTGAAAAAGGAACTCTGATAATTCATCACTGTCAGAGCAGGTGCAAAGTTTAATTCAAACTAAAAGCGTTAAACAATTAGGCTGGCTTTCATCAAACAGTTGTCACAAATATTGTTCAGGGAACCACATCGTTCAAATAGCCATGGCAAAAATCAATGCCTCAAGTTTGTGTTTTTTAGATTCAAAATTGGGGCAAAATGTTGACATTTCCTAAGTTTAGAGCTGCCCCATCACTGGCTGTACAGAATATGCTTCAAATGTCTCTCTGGTAAATAAATATAAACAGTATGTTTTTATTACCTGTGTGACACTATTGTGGGAAAACATATACCAGATATTAACTGTTTATAGAAAACTCTTCACAATGGTTCTCATATAAATTGCAATAGAACAGCGCCAGCAACCAGGGTTCAATTCCCGCCGCTGCCTGTAAGGAGTTTGTACGTTCTCCCTGTGTCTGCGTGGGTTTCCTCTGGGTGCTCCGGTTTCCTCCCACATTCCAAAGATGCACGGGTTAGGAAGTCGTGGACATACTATGTTAGCGCCAGAAGTGTAGCGACACTGGCGGGCTGCGCCCAGAACACTACGTAAAGATGCATTTCACTGTGTGTTTTGATGTATGTTTGACTAATAAAGATATCTTAATTGCAGTTCTTAAACATCTTTGAATTGTCAGATATGTTTGTGAAAACAAATAGTAAGTACTGAAACTGCTACCACAGGTATTATTTTTCCTATGGGAGCGTCAGAGAAATAAAACAGCCTCTGAAATTTTTTCTTGAAAATTCAGGTGGAACCATCTGCGCATTTGACTTGTTTCTCTTGAAACTTGAGCCTAAAGTGATTGGCCTACCAGATCCAATCCAAGCAATGGATTGGAGGACAGGCTGCTGGACTGCTGCAACAAGCTGCAAGCTGCAAATGTATCTGCAGCTGTGAGGGCAATTGGTTGCTCTGGCATCAAATCGGTTTTGCACACAGTATGATATCATGACCTGCCAGCGGATTTTTAGCATATGCAGATTACTCTTTATCAAGAATGCATCCAGAAGCAGAAGTAAGCATGTGACATGTAGGCTTTGTTTTGTAATCTAAAAGACATGCTTAGGAAACAAATCTAATTGTGCTCATCAACTTCTGTCAGCCTGGAACTTTGCGGATTCCTCTGTAGTAACCCTGGAGCATGTAACAGCTGTTAACTATAAAAATTACTTATATATTAAATAACCACTGCCCCATTTTTGTGGAATGCTAGGAATTTTTTGAATGTATATGGAATACATGTGGGACTTTTGCTGACCGTCTGCCGAATCTGAATGTAGGTGACTGGGGGAACCCCTCAGGAAATCCAATCCCCTCCTATATAATACCGCAGTTTGTAAAGTGGATATCAGGCAAGTCACAAGTATTTTGTCACCGCTTTACTTTGAAAAAGGAAGTACAAATATACCACACTTTTAACAAGATACCACAGAAGAACTAAATGTGGTAAAATATTCATGTTCGTAAAAACAGTGTAAATTTTGGGCTTAAAGATATCCAGCTCTGTGCTTTTTTCAGTTAAAAGTAGTGAATTACAGGTTATCTTGATCTGCAAAATTAAATAACTATTAACTTTCTCTCTCCCCTTTTTCAACTAAATTACATACTTCATTGCACATTATCCTGCACTATACATGAGAACTAGAGTGAGTGTTATTGTGTTCAGCTTTCTAGAAAAGGTAACCTAATGGTAAATTAAATCCTTGATTTGGATCGAGAAGACCTAGAGAACAGTAAGCAGTAGCCAAGCCTGCAAGGTTACTGTACTTTTCCAGCAGACTGCAAAATCAATAAGAGTACAATAACTTCTTTATTACTGGACCACTCAATAGAAAATTATTTTTAAAATTAATACATTTTACCATCATTAATTTGCATTATAAGATCTGTGGAAAATACAGAAGCTGACTTTTGGAGCTAAATTTGAAGTAAAAAAACATACATATAAATCTAGCTATCTTGCTGTTAGGAATAAGCAAATGGGTTCATTAGATTTCTTAAAGCAGAGCTTGTTTCCTCTTTCTCTTGATTTTTAGTCTGTGGATGCTGACAACCGGAACAGCCAATCTTCATGAGTGAAATGAATCAATGAAACCTAAATGTTCTGGCCTCTTCGATGGGAAATATCTTGTGGGGTCTGCTTTGCACTCACCATGGCGCTAGACCTGTGACCACACCATCCTCCAGCTGATCTCCCAGACGCGGGAACATTCAATGACTGGAAGGTGCTCCACCGTTCCTACCAGGGAACCAGAGCAGCATGTTCTGATGAAGGGTCCTGGACTTGAAACATTGACTCAGTTTCTCTTCTCCCATATGCAGCCTAACCTGCTGAGTTCCCAGAATTTCTTGTTTTGATTTCTGATTTCAAGCACCTGCAGTTTTTCTTTTGATTTTCATCAGGACAGTAAATTGGAGTCCTAGTGCAGTGTATTTGTACATTGGGTACCAGGGTAGTTTGCACTCTATGTATAATGCTGTTGTGAGGAGATTCACCAGAAGAGGCATTTTCCTTGTTTTCTCTATTCATCTCTCTGTAAACCCAGCCATATCTGGACAAATCCAGATGCACTGAGCAACTTCCCATAGCCGTGGATCTATCAAAATCTGTGGGGGCAGGTAGAAAGGTCCGACAATATTAAAGCAACGATGATTGTCCACTGAAAGGTGTTACATATGACACAGGTTACGGTAGCTTCACAATTTTCAGAAACTGCACTGGAGGTCTCGGTGGAGGAGGTGGAGTGGAGGATCCAGAGTTGACAAGAGACCCTCTAGATTTGCCTTGATGACCTGGACACAGTGCCATAAGAAGTTCAGCAAGCTCACATGCTTGGTTAGGATTAGTCAATGCATGTTCACTTACCATATCTCATTAAGTGTGTGGTTTCACTAACTCATGTCCCCCTCTCCTGCAGCATAAGTTAGCACTCAACTAGGGGCAGAAACTGCCAACTGGACAGCTGCAGGTGAACCAGCTTACCATGCCACCTCTCCAGAGGAAAGAGTGCCTACTATCGTTAGAGCAGGTATTACAAAGTCTGCAGCCAATGCAACATGTTTATAGGTTATTACATCCCAATTCCCCTCTGCCCAAAGTTGCTTCTGATTTACAAGCACAGATGGCGTATTCCATTCTCCCTCTGTCCTCACTGAAATCTTATCTCTGTGCTGTCTTCTTTCAAACATCTGAGAAGTGCACTTAGCCCGGTGACAGTGGAACTGCCAGCTCAGGTACTGAAACTCGATGTACTGTGGAGGTTTGTTTAGATCCAGTCACTGGACATGAGTGGACTGCAGACAGCACTTGGGAAAGGGTAGCACAGGTCCCAGTTCTTGGGAAGCCAATATGAGGGCTCTGATGAGGGCCAAGATCAGACACCCTACTGGAGAAGGTTGATGGGTGGACAATTCAATGATGTGTAGGAAGGTCTTCTTGTATAAAGGCACCCATTTAAAAACATTGCACACAGCTTTGTGTGGAGTTTGGACCTCTTGATTTCTAGTTAGAAGCAGTAACCAACTCCAGTACAAGTGTGGTAGAGCCAAACATAATGGCTGATATCTCAGCTTCTGTATGAAACAAAGGCAGAAACCATCAATGTCTGGCTTCTGCAGTGGATGCTCAGACTGCTGCTGTAAAGACTTTCCATACCAATATCTTGCAAGTCCTTCAGCAGGCCAATAGTTAGTCCCCCTGCAGACTTACTACAATTGCCAAGGCTCCACTCCTGGGCATTTATAATTGGTCCTTGGCTTGGTCAGGGTGACAAAACTTGTGATTCCACAGGGTCACAGTTCAAAACTGGGCTTGGAGGATGGTCCTGTAAAACCCTAAAGTCTGCTCTGCTGAAAGTCAACTGCCTTCCATCAGTCACTGAGGTTGTGTTGTGCAGGAGCACTGGGACAGGTTAAGATTTGTGGAAGACTGGCACTAGGGAACTGCTTAAAAGTAATGAGCTCACATACGCATGATCTTTTTGACATGGTTTGATTTATAAATTTTGTATAGGCTCTTGATTGTTCAGGAGTTGTCAGTGAAAGGACTGGGGTCTTATGACAGGAAGATTGTGCCTCCCCCTCTTCCTCCTCCTCCCCTTCCCCTCCAGCAGCTGATCACTCTATGGCTCGAGGCAGGGGTTCAGCTCTATCACTGCAAGACTGTGTAGCGTAAAGAAAGCAGAGCACCATGAATATTGAGACCTGCTCTCCTGAATACGGCAGGGCTCCTCTGGAGCAGTCCAGCCAGTGGGATAATTGCTGAGCACTCTAAAGGTGTGCTCTATCAGATTACTTGTTGCAGCTTGCCATTTGTGACATGTAAGTCGTCCTTGTGTACCTGGATGGTGCACTCAAGTCAAGAGGCATGTGGTTATCAGTTAGCCCTTGTTTCTTAGTAGCTATTCTTTAATTGGTTGCAGAGGCAACTTAGACTCGGGACGATGAAGGCATGCAAGGGCAATGTTCAATTTAACTCTTAAAAAGAAACATCAACTGCATCCAGGGTATGCAATAAAATTAAAAGCTGGACAAGTATAAAAAGTTAGAAAACAATAGGAACGTTATGAGTGAAGAGTTGAAAGCTAGAATGGAAAGTGAGAAAATTAGCTGCGAATAAAAAATACAAAAATACCTATGGAACTTATAAAAACAATGATTTTGTGTGGATCCATTAACATGAATAAAATTAATAGGGAGTGTAAGACAGTAAGCTTTCTTGCAGCCAAGGGAAGGAGGAGCTGGTAAAAATAAAAAGCCTTTTTTAACCATTATTAAGAAGTCCAGCAATAATTCCATTTTGTTACTGGGTGAAACAAAATTAAAAATGCTCAAAATATGTGGAGCAAATATCTAGGATAATGGGGATAGTTTTCACCTTCGTATGTTGTGTATGATAACCTGTCCAAAATCTATGGAAATAGGATTCGAAAATGGAGTTGAAGGTTTGGGAGAGCTGCATTCTGTCAGTTTAGTGCCCAATCAGCATCAATGAAAATTAACCTCTGTATTTCAGAAATTTAACTCTGATTTGAGGCAATATGACTGAAACATCTCTCCTCCAGAGATCAATCAGTTTATCTTTAATAAGATAGCCAACATTTGTAAAATTTTACTTGCTCTTTATTAGTTTTGGTTTCAGTTTTCACCAAAGTGGAGGATATTGAGATTGCAGAACCACCTGCATTGGTCACAGAAGAGTATGAAGTAGTACATTCCCTGAAATTTAGAGGGAGTGATTGATTGAAGCTTTCCACAAAAGTGATAGGTTAGTTGGAGGGAAGTCTCCTCTGTTTGGGAAGACTTGGTCTTGGGGCACAATCTGATAATTAGACCCGAGGATTTCAGGAATGTAGCTAGGGAATTGCTTACACACAGGTGATATGATATAGGAATTTGCTTCTAAAAGCAGCAATTGATTCTAGGTCATTTGTTCAAATTAAATTTGGCATATGGGGAAAATGCAGGTTTAAGGAATTAGATCACAGATAATGATGATCTTGTATGGTAAAACAGGGGAGAAGGGCTATATGGTTCTAATTTATATTTTAAAAAGAAATTGTTCGAAACCATCACTAAACTATATACGTATCTTGATACAATTCAGTTATGTGTTCCTCCACTGCATACATTTTGACACAATGAAATACTGATGTTGCTGATCATAAACTCTGCCACAGTATTACCTTGTCTGTGTACATACAGAGATAAAAGTTAATATTAATAATTGAATCAGTGTTTTAAATTTGTTTTGAATCAAATTTAGACAATTTGGATAATCATGTCTATGCTGGCTCTCTGAACTGGTTATTCAATTAGTCCATGTTCCTGCTTTTTTTCCTCACAGACCTGCACACCTTTCCTTCTCCAACATCCCAAGTCCCCTTTGAAAGTTACTATTAAATCTATTTCCTCCACCTTTCTAGTTGCCACATTCCAGATCACAGCAATTTGCTGCATAGACAATTTTTCCTCGTCTTTCTGAGATTCTTTTTCAAATTACCTTGTATTTCTGCTCTTTGGTTATCTATCTTCCAGCTATTAGGAACAATGTCTCTTTATCTGGTCTATCAAAACCCTTCATCATTTTCTACACCTCTATTAAATCTCCCCTTCACCTTCTCTGCTCCAAGTAAAGCATAAGCAGTGTTTCCAGACTTTCCATATAACTGGTACTATTCTAATAAATCTCCTTTCCATCTTTTCCAAGGCCTTGAAGCCTTTCAAAAATGTGTTGTATTGAAAATTGAACGGAATGCTCTGGCTGAGCTCTGAAGGTTCAGCGTAATATTTCTGCCTTTTGTGTTACTAAAACCCTGGAACACAAAATTTTCCCAAAACAGCCTTCTCATCTTCTGCAGCCACCATGTAATGTTAGTGTGCATACACCCTCAGACGTACTGTGCCTGAACCCTTTTTAAAGTTGTAACATTTAACATGTATTGCATCTCCTTATTCTTTCTACTGAAATGCACTACTTCCCTAGGTGCAACATGACAGGTACCAGTGAAGCAATGGCAGGAGGGCATTGCAATGTGTCAGCAGAGATGAAGGATCTTCAGCCTGAAGCATTAATTCTGTTTCTCTTTCTGCAGAAGCTACCTGACGTGCTGAGTGTTTCCAGCATTTTCTGTTTTTATTTAATATCAATTAGCTGTGCTTGTACCATGATGTTATTGGCTACTATTGTGCAATTGCAGCACTCTTCAGTATTAATATGATTGTGCAACTACTCCAAGAAAAAAAAATCAACATGTGTGTATTTTCTGATAACATTTCATTTAACTTTGTTTAATATGTACTGCAATGTAATTTAGTAATAACAATGCTATTGTTATGCGACACAATTCAATATTAAAAAAATCTGTAGGCATAATGATACAATTTGATACTAATATAACCTTGCACATTCTCTGACATAATCCTTCGTCGACATTATCGTGCGCATATTGTGACACAGTTCACCATTAGCATTAATGTACATGCACTGTGGTAAAATTTGAATATTAAATTGTTGCATATAGTGCTGTGTCCAGTATTAACATCACAGTTAATATACTCTGTTATACTTTAATATTAACATTTCTGCACTTATATTGTGATAGAATTTAATATTAACAATACTGCATTTATCTTGTGTTACGATTTGACAGTAACTGTACTGTTTACGCATGGTGACACAAGGTATGTTAACATTACTATGTATGTCTGGTTACAGAATTAAATGTTAACCTTACTCGGTGCGTTCAGTGTCACAATATAATATTAAAATTACTTTGCATGTAGCGTGACACAATTTAATGTTCATGCCTTTATAGGCTCTGTCACACAATTTAGAATTAACATTGAAGACATTAGAATTACCACTGAAGTTGGTGAAATATGAAGCAAAAGACAAACTGCTGGAGGAACTCAGTGGATCAAGCAGCAACTGTGGAGTCAAAGGGATAGATGACCTGAAATGCTTAACCTGTTGAGTTCCTCCAGCAGTTTGTTTTTTAATCACTTAGAATTAATTTGTTATGTATGCTTTTGAAAAATCTCAGTATAAACATTACTGTGCATATTCTGCAATATTATTTAATATTAGTATTAGTTCTTGGCCAATGGCAGCAGACTGGAGTGTACATATGTGATCGAGCTGTGCATTATTGACTTTCAGACCTCACTTGTCTCCATCCAATCCTTCTGTTACTGAACGAATTTTGGAATGCAAAGGTAACCTGCAGGTTTCTCTTCTTTCCTAAATATTTAGCCCTAAAGTGACACTTTAGGCAGAGGTCGTGGTACATATTGGTACCAATGACATAGGTAGGAGGTTCTGAAAAAAGACTACAAGGAGTTAGGAAGGAAGTTGAGAATCTCAGGATTACTGCCTGTGCCACACGACAGTGAGTATTGGAATAGAATGAG
>JARFYF010000063.1:95991551-96007348 GCA_030265395.1 Rhina ancylostomus
TAGGTACATGGAGCTGAGTAAAATAGAGGGCTGTGGGTAAACCTAGTAATTTCTAAGGTAGGGACATGTTCAGCACAATTTTGTGAGCTGAAGGGCCTGTATTGTGCTGTAGGTTTTTTATGTTTGTATGTTTCTTGCCTGGGTATCTATTCTTGTCCAAGTATCTAGCAATAACATGATAAATCTTGCGGAGGTATCTCGTCCCAACATGATGCACCTTGTCCAGGTGTCTCATACCAATGTATCTACACTGACCAATACATGTGAACCAGCTTTCTATCACTAACCTAACACATTTTGCCCAGTGATCTAGCTGTAATGCAATGCATTTTCCCCATGTATCTTGCATTACCTTGATATACCTAGCTCAAATAACTAAAACTGACCTGATGGATCTGGCCCAGATATCAAGCTGTAACTTAATGTACATGACACAGCTTTTTTACACTATTCTGAATCCTGAGAACCTCAAATCTAACTCTATCCCCATGCACCTTGCCCAGGTATCAGGTCTAATGTGATGCATTTTGCCCAGTAAACCAACACAAACCTATGCATCTTCCATGGTATTTACCACGAATATGGTACATCTTGCCCCGGTTCCAGAACTAAGCTGATCCATTTTATCCAGGTGCCTGCACTAACACAATATATGTTGTCCAGGCATCTACATTTGAAATGCATGTTCTCCAGGTATAAAACAATAAAATGCAATATCTTGCCCATAGATTTAATATTACTGATATTCATCTTGCTCAATTATCTACTGCTAATGAAAAACTCCTTCCAAGGTATCCAGCACTAACCCAATGTAGCCTGCCTGGGTATCCAACAAGAAAGCAGTGTGTCATTCATGAACATTTTACTTAACATGGTATGTCTTTGCAAAGTCTCTAACAATAAGTAGCATAGCTTGCCCAAGTATCTCACAATTTATCCCTGTACATAGCCCAGATTCGATGCTTCAGGATGCAATCTGTCTAGGTATGCAGCATTAATCCAATAGAACCTGCTCATATTTCTAGCATTGAACCAATACATAGTTCCCTGACATCTTTACTAACCTGACATCTATTACCTGGGTATCTAATACTAAACCAAAATGTTTTTCTTGTTTTTCTAGCACAAACCTGAGATGTCTTGTCCAGATACTAGTCCTAACATGATACATCTTGCCCAGGTATATAATACTAATCTGATGCGCTTAGCCATAGTCTCTAGCACTAACCGGTCACATCTTGCCCAGACATCTAAAACTAACACAAGACAGCCTGCGCAAGTATCAGATGTTATCCTGGTGTACCTTGCCCATTTATCCAGCACTAACCCAAAGCATTCTGCCCAGGTATCCAGGCCTAAATTTGCACAGGTAATTGATGCTAATATGATACATCTTGTTCAGGTTTGCTGCTCTAACCTGAGGCATCCTTCCCAGATATTTAGCACTAACCCAAAGCTATTATGTTCAAATTCAGTGCATAATAAAAAGAGAAAATACTTGAAGCACTCAGCAGGTAAGTCAGCATCTATGGATAGAGACACAGAATTAATGCTGCAAGTTAAAGATTTTTCACCAGAATCTAAAATATTAACTGTTTCTCTTTCCACAGATGCTGGCTGACTGGGTGAGAGTTTCTAGCATTTTCTGTTTTTATTTCAGACTTCCAGTATCTGAAGTTTATTGATTTTCATCCAATACAAGGCACCTTGTGCATATATCTGCCACTAACATGACAAATCATAGAAGTATCTATGCCTAAAATGATGCATGCTGTCCATTTATCATGCAGTAAAAGAAAAAAAGCAAAAAAAAATTAGTTAAAATTAAAGATAATGCTTGTCACTCTACCATTATATAATTGTGTACAGTTCAAAGTGATTAGTGCTGTGAATATTCAGAAAGATGGATATTAAAAATATTATAAATGGAACAAAAAAATACAATTTATATTCTTGGACTGTGACTCAATTTAATTTAGAAACATCATTAAATGGAATAGGGATGTCACTGGCAAGGTCCCCATGGCTTACCCAAATTGTCTTTGACACATTGATAGTGAGCAACCTTCTTGATCTGCTGGAGTCTATCTGATGAAGCTACTCCCACATGCTGTTGGATAGAAAGTTGCAATGTTTAGATTGAGCAGCAATAGAGATATTTTGTGATTTGGGAAAGATCATAAAGCTAGTGGCTTTCATATATATCTACTGCCTTATAAGTGCTGGAGCCTTGGGTGTGAAAGGTGATGTTAGGCTGAGTGAGTAACTGCAGTGCATTTTTCATACTTCACACACTGCAGCCATGGTATGTTGCTGATGGAAGGAATGAATATTTTGGGTGGTAGATGGAATGTAAACAAGTGGGCATCTTTTTCTTGGATGGTGTCAAGCTTTGTGAATGTTGTTGCTGTAATTGGTCGATATGGATGAAATTGAGAGAAAAGTGCTTTAAGCCTAAGAATGGGGCAATGGCTAGTGAGGTTGGGGGAGGTGGAAAGGAGTGTTCAGAGTGCTGTTGTTTGTTTTGGAACTCACTGCTTGAAATAATGACAGAATCAGAAACCTTGATTACATTTATTAAATGGCTGGTTGAGCAATTGGAAATCTTTGACCTGAAATGTTAACTCTGTTTTTCTTCCCACAGAAGCTGCCTAACCTGCTAAGTATTGCTAGCATTTTCGGTTTTCATGCTGGATGAGCAATTGATGTCCCTAAACGTGAAGGGCTGTCAACCATGAGCTGGGGAGTGAGATTAATTTAAAGAGCTCATGGACAAGATGGGCTAAATGACTCGTTTTGGGATGTACATTTCTGTGATCCCATGACTACAGCAATGACTACATTACAAAGTCCTTCGTTGGCTGACTGCTTTAAGACATTCTGAAATGGACGTCCAAGGTGCTATATAATTCAAAGTCTTTCTTTCATTCAGTATTTTAAGAATCTAGGTAGATGATCAGATTTTTTTGGTCATATGTGACTCAAAAAGCAATAGCTCACAAATGTAGCTGTGATAATTTTCAAAATGCTGGGCATTTTCTACCTAGTCTTGTACATTACTCCTCAGGCAGCCAGAAATGATTTGCCATTTTTCAGCAAATGTAAAGGTTTGTTGTTCTGTAAGAGCAACATAACTGCTGAACTGAAAGTGCCCAGCACTGCTTTACGTAAGAGATAGTAACATCATAGAATTCCATCTTCTATTGTGCCTGCATCCCTTATGGATTTGAGTATGTAAGAGAGCAATGTGAAATAGGAATGAACTTGACTTGCTCCCTGTAGACAGTGGTCGAAGAGCTTTTGAATGTACTGAAGCTAGTCAAGATGGTCACTAGGGAGTAGAGCTGCCACATGACCTCTGAAGTCTTTCCAGTGCATGAATCATTCATGAAGCACTCCGCGTTTTCAAAAGAAATCTTCCTGTTCTTGAAAAATTATCTTATAATTTGCATTTGTAGCATTGACACTAAGAACAAAATTGCATAGCAAGGAGGGTGCATTGTTAGTATTTATGGTGTCCTGTAAAGAAGTACAGGACACAGTAGCATCATTTCAGTTTTTATCCACACTGAACCAATGAAGACTGCCCAATGCTCCTAATCTTTTAGTAGTTATATTGATTGTATTAGCTGTAAACCCTATGGTTCACATGTCTAATTTAATCATTGACATCCATAGAGGATACATGATGGTGTCCTTTTGTGCATGATATTTGTACACTGAATGGACCTAACCGAATAATACATGAGCAATGTATCCCCAAGTGTGTTACAGCACCACGTATAAGAGTC
Organism: Rhina ancylostomus; assembly: GCA_030265395.1. Lineage (NCBI taxonomy): Eukaryota > Metazoa > Chordata > Chondrichthyes > Rhinopristiformes > Rhinidae > Rhina > Rhina ancylostomus. The sequence continues at coordinate 95,995,343 of JARFYF010000063.1, forward strand.
ATAAATACTCTAGGCAATGAGAACCAACTGTGTTTTCTGTTTATTGCTGTGGTCAGTGGCAATAAAGAGAAAAAGGGCATTTTGCCATGTTAATAATGTATAATTGATTAATTAAGTTGGTGACAAAGTTAATGTTTTTGGGAGGAATTTGCAACATTTGAAATCTGGAGTTTAAGATCACACTGATGTAATTTTGAAATGCCTTCTAATTTATGACACAGTGCAGTCTGAGCACTGGAAGAATGACAGCTAAAATGCTATGACTGCATTCAGTCCTGATTGCTACTTTTAACGGGCATGAAGTGGTGAGTGACACCTGCACCTCACTGGTCATATGCTAATGAGACTGGCTGATCAATTTACCATGATCCTGCCACTGGCCTCATCAACACAAGCAGCATGTGTGATTGTGTCCAGATTTGGGTCAAGTTTGTTTTTTAGGACTGGATAGTCAGACTCAATATCTCAAATAACTTGGATTACGTGGAGAAGAGAGAAACATAGAAGAACAAAGCCACAAAGATAACATTCATGCTTACAACAGGAAATACTATGGTTGATATGGCAATGAACCTGTAAGGTCTGATGTGTAATCATTGCTTGGTTAGTCAGTTTCAGCCAGTGCAATGAAAGGGAAAATATGAGGAGTCAAAGTGTATTTGAATAATGCAGAGATTAAAGATAGGACAGGGCTTGGGAAGTAGATTGCCTAGAGTGCATGAGGATGACAGACTGAGTTTGGATACCGCAGCAGCAACAGAATGAGTTGACCAGTGCAGAGGAAATGGACAGTTACATGATGTGCAGAACGATTTGGATGACGCAGAGCAAATGGACAGGTATCTTGGGTTGCACAGAGAAACATGAATCATGTCTGGTCAGAGCAAGAAAGGAGAGGGGAAGATTTAAAGGGGATCTCGGGAAAGTTTTTCACACAGAGGGTGGCAGGTATATGGAATGAGCTGCCAGAAGAGATGGTAGAGGCAGGTATAATTGCAACATTTAAAAGACATTTGGACAGGTTCATGAATAGGAAAGGTTTAGAGGGATATTGGCCAAATGCAGGCAAATGGGATTAACGTAGAAAGGCACCTTGGTTGGCATAGATGGATTGGGTCACAGGGCCTGTTGCACGCTGTATAACTCTGTAAATCTCTATGAGTCTCTAGGAATGAAAGGCTTATGGATCAATAACACAGAGACGAGCAACAGTTAACTACAATAAAACTCCATTAGTCCGGCAAGCTCAGGACTTTAGTGGTACCAGACAGGTGGATTTACTGGATTGTTGGATGTTATTCATATTAATACTCAAACACACGAAGAATTTACCTTTTTTAATATGTTACACAGCAGAGTGATAAAAGTTCAAGTAAACCTGGAACCATGCTCTCAAGGGAGCATGGGGAATAGAACAAGGTGAGATTCCAGGGAGCATGGGAGTCGCAGCCCCAATGAGTAGGAATGGGGTGCCGGAACTGGGGCCCTGATGCGTGAATGGGTGTGTGGGAACCAGGACCCTGATATGTGAAAGGGTGTGTGGGAACTGAAGCCCTGGTGTGTGAAAGGATGCACAGGAACCACAGCGCTGATATATGAAAGGGAGTGCAGGAACTAGTGCCCATTGTGTCTGAAGGGAGCACAGCAAACATCCCCTGGTGAACCAGATCCCCACCACTGGATTTCCAAATAGTTGAATAGTGGATTATTGGAATTTTACTGTCGATTGTTCCTGGTCAATGACTTCTAATGGTGTATAAAGGCTCATTGATTGGAATTCTAGAATTGGGACTGAGTAAACTGAATGTGGTTATGTGCATAGCCACCTATATAAAGGAGGTTTGCTTAATTATGTTCAAACTGCTGAGAGTTTTGATGGATGAGATAAGGAGAAATGGTTTTTAATGATGTGTGAATTGGTAATCAAAAACACAGTTAAAATAAATTAACCAAAGACCAAGGACCAAGGGGAAGATGAAGAGAAATATTTTACTTGAGTTGTTGTGATCTGGAATGTATTGTTTGAAAGAATGATGGAAGCAGATTTAATCATTTTCAAAAGAAAATTGGTTCTCTGCTTGAACAGAGTGAGATAGTTGCACTTAAGGGAAAAAAAAGTAGGGAGTGGGAGTTATTTATGAGAACGGGGACAAACAAGGTGGACTGAATGCATTGTGCACCAGATGTTTCTATGATTAATTCTGGAGTAGTTATCTATGTGCATGGTGAGCTACTGAAGGAGAACTGGACATGGGCATCTCCAGGTGAGGTCCTGTCAGTGACCTATGATATGTGAAAACTAATTGGTTCCTCAACCTAAACTTTAATTTTCTCAAACATTATCTTGCTGGTTATGGAGGAAAAGCATCATGTAAATACCTGATGGGAAATTACAAATGGTGGACTCAAAGTTGGCAGTGCATTCTTCGGAGGGTCTTTCTCCCCATTAAAAATAATACATTTTGATTAATTCAAAGTACCTTGTATTTTGCTGTATGCTTCTAAAATTTAAAGAAGCAAATTACTATTTCAGCTTTCAACAGTATTACTTGGCCAGAACCTACCTCAGTAACCATTCATCCACATCCACCCCAACCCTTGGACATAATACCTGCTCCAGATACAAATCACAGAGAAAGTTTCTTCTTCTCCGACCCTGCAAGGTCATATTAGCTTTCTCCTTTGTCTGATTTCTTTATTTAACCTGCCACCTTTCTCTCCATCTAACCCAGTTCAATGTGGTATCTTTGTTCCTTCCTCCCTTCAAACTGACATTCTACTCCAGGTCAGGGTCACTTGGGTCCATTCCACCAACTCCTGTCAGTTTGAAATACTCATGCTTGAAATATGTGCAATCTCACAGGCATTCTTCTTGTAAATTGTTCCTAAGTTATAAATGGAGACTACACAATCTTACCCTGTGCTGTGGTTGATTGTTCTGGGTTGGCCTAACTAACCTTGACTGGGGAGGAGAAAATTAACCATGCCCCCTGCTCCTGACTGTTTGAATTTGCCTGGTTAAATTACAGAAATATAAATAGAATGGAGCATTTGACTCCCTAGTCTGTGACTAAACATTTTGGTTTTCAAATACAGACACATCACAAACTTCACAGATCTTATTTCTGCCTAGATTCAAACAGAGATGAAATACCAAAATACTTGTCCCTTCTGAATTTGCTTTACACAAATCTGACCGAAATGGTACTGTTCAATCTTGTTTTATTTGTCTCTTGTAAATCTTTACAATAGTCATGGAGAACAGCAGAGTTTGACCTTTGCACTTCTGCTGTTGGCTCTTTGTGGTGCAGTCAGGGCACCAAATAATTTACCTGATGGAATAGGATAAACTGACATAAATAAACTGGACAAACTATTCTCTGGACATACTTTTCACTTGTCTGAAGAACAGAAGGAATTGGTTCATAGTGCTTCATGTCAACTTCTTTTAACTTTTACAACTGAAGCATGCAAGGACATTGTCCAAATGTCTAAAGGCTGCATCAGAAGACAATCCAGGCAAGGGAAATCAATGATTGCCAGTTTAGCATGAGAATGCATGTCTCCCTTATAGGGATACCACCTTGATGGAAGAGGCTACAAATTGTTTTCTTTATTTAAAGGGGCTGATTTTTCAAAATGAGGAAAGGAAATCACAGGCTCTGGAGATCCAATCTCTTTACATATATGTTACTAGATGGAAATCTGGAGCCGCGTAGTTGCAACTTCTGAACCATGTTCTCTTCGAGTCCCATTTCTCGCTGGAAGCCACTGCCCTGGGAATGCGAATTGGATGTAAAAAGATGAATTGACAGGATCATAATTTCACTTGTGGGTGACATGAAATCAAGCTCTTCTCTTGCAATGTATATAAAAAGGGAATTTTGTGAAGGCATTGCTCTAATTGCGATTCTCTTGCAGAAAATGCAGCCATTAGCCTGGCCTGGAAATGATCTTGCCTCAAATCAAAACAGCAAAGCTATTTGCACAAAACTATTGTGCACTAATGATACTGATAGGGTTCCCTGGTCATCCAACCTACGAGGAATAGTTCCTCTGTTGGTGCAGGCCACTAATAAAGAACATGATCACACCCATCCACTTCTGTTGAGGGCCAGTCGATGGGTCCTACCTGCCCAGGAATCTTGATTTCCAGCGTGCATAGCTGGATTGCTATTAAATTCACTTTAGGACACTTACTGAGAGAGGTCCTGCCATCAGTAGGGAGGATCAAACCATACATTTTTACAGTATTGGCAAAGCCTCTCTTAAAAATGTGTAACCTATCTCTCAGATGGTCATAATGACCACTGTAGTTCACATGTGACCAACATTATGACCACTTGTTGTACAGTTATATTATCTTAGATTTTATACACTCCTGCTCAGAGAAATCCCACCAGGGAGCAGGAAGGGGTTACTGTTCATTCTGCCAAGAATAAATGTGGTACCATTTGACAATCTAAAAATCCAGTCTGTGGGCCACCATTTACTCTGGCATTCAATGCACAAGGCTAAGGTTAAACAATAGAAACTGTTCCTTAGAGCATGCACAACTCTCCCAAAGGCTATTTGTATGAACTGACAACCTTACATTGTCAGGCAGTGATGAAAAGCTGATGTTAGAGGCACTGGAAACGAAGTGTAGCAATGTCAAAAAATTCAGTGCTACTGGTCATAGGTTTAAACAGAAAATCTCAGACACAGTTTGAGTATTCTTTACAATTTGCAGATTTGCGTATTGGGAAGGGAAACAGGATGAGTATTTATCTAATCACAACACATACACTTAATGAGGGTTGCTAAAGACAAATAAATGTTGGTTTTCAAGTTGATGATGACCATGAACCTTCTGTTTTGGATTGGTTGTCAGTCCTATCTGACAAAACCAAACTGGAAAGGATTGTGTACAAGATATTCATCTACTGCAGACCACCTGCAATCAATGCACATTACAATAGGTTACTCCAAAGCAACAATCGTTCTTTAAAATGAAAGGAAGAGGCACTTGTTCACCATTCTCTGCATTTCTAACTGGAAATGCTCACCATGCCTCATCTTCACTGTCAATATGATTGTCTTCAGATGTATAATATTAAAAGTCCTATTCATAAAGCAATACTGAGTTTATTTGAAACATAAATTGGGGTACGAATTTGTCCTTGGACACATGAATAAATGTACAAAACAATAGCAGAATATATCATACTTTGCTTCTGAAATTTGGTTCTATTTTTGTCAACAAATTTCTGCTTCATTTATTATGCTTTATTATCAAATCACAAATATTTTGAACAAAAATCAAAACCAAAGGATTTAAATTTCAAAAGATACATCACTTCATATTATGAGCTAATAAAACTAAAATTTCTAACAAAAAAATTACAAGCAAGTTAAATGAACAGTAATTTGCTTACTAAAGTATATATTTTGTTGTTAGTGGTAATCCAATTCCCATAAGTAAAGAAAAGAAAAATTACTACTGTAAACATCTTTAGTTTGTTCAAAATGGACATTTCATACATACTAATATTCATACACACTACATTTCATACATATGTCCATGTACCCATGTGGATGGGTGCATGTGTGTGTGGTCCTGTGTTAGCATATCTTCTTCTGGGCAAGAGTGCCCACGTGCATGTGCATCTAGACTGAAAAGATCTGGATCAGTTCACAAAAAGAACGCAAATGTGTTCCTTTTCGGGTCTTCTGCTCTGGATTTAAAGGAATAGCTGCTGAGAAAATTGACGTAGCTAGCCACATATTCCAAAGATGTTGAAAAGGTGTTGCAAATGTTTTTGGGCTGCCCTGTATAGGTCAGGGACCATAAATTGGTTCTACCGTATAGCAATTCAACAGTCTTTTTTTCAAGGCAACCATATGGAACCTGGCATATGTTTATAGGAATTTTTTTAGTTAATCTGATTGGTATTAGTTTTGAGAAAACAGTTTCATAGAAGCCACATGAAAGATGATGCTGCTTATTTAGGTATGTACTAGAACTAAGCTGCAATGGCTTTAATGATTTAGAAGTAGGGCAATCAATGCTGTGTTCTGGATAGAACAGACACTGCCAGAACCATGCAGCATATTCATTCTGATAGTTGATCTGGTAGATCTTGACAAGGAATGAAGGGTTTGACTAGACAGTACCGGCATTCACACAGTTAACTATAACAATGCAGCAATATGACAGGGTTAAGCCACGCTAAAGAGAAATGAATCCACTGTATTCTGGATTATCATAATTACATTGAGATGGATTTTCAGACCCCCACCTGGAGGTAATGTATTTTTAACTATTTTAACAGATTTTATTGGGCGATAGCAAGCATATGAAATGAAAATGCAGAGTAAAATCTGAGCAAAAAGTCCTCTTGTTTTTTTAAGATGTTGTTCTCTCCTGCTGGATAATGTGAAAAAATGTGAAATATGTTAATGGCATTTGTAAGGCTGATGCATAAAAATAAACTTTTTTCTCCTCCTGTTAATGACCTACAGAATGTGTTTCAGCTTCACACAATGCTTCATGGGTTTAGCATTTCTCAGCTGCTATGAATCATCAGTGCTAATATATTCAAAACAGACGAGGACCAACTGCTGCTATCAAAGGACTTGCTTGAATAACTGTAATAACTGGAAAATTATTTTGATAGCCTGAAACAATCTTATATATCACAGAACTTTATTAAAATAATATCAAATCAAATTAGCATTTATCCCACAATAAATTAAGTAACAGGTTACGCTGATATTAATCTCAGCTTGCTTCCAGGCATTGCAGCAGGAACATTTAATAAGTTGGTCCCTGTTGCTCTGAACTTGCACAAATCCACAAGTACCATGCTTATTGAGGAAAAATACATCAAAAGGCTCACTCTAAATAATGTGCTCATTCAACGCCTGTAGTGAAATTATTCATCAGGAAAAAAAAATTCAGAAATCTCACGAGAGTTGTGCTTAGACCTTGACCTGTGGGGAAGTGCTTTGTTTCCCCCATAAATCCCTTGATTTCTGCCTAATTTAGAGCTGGCAGGCTAGAGCACCAGTGATGGGTATATCCTGAAATAAAATGGGCAGGATTGGGCTGACTGCTGGATTCATACAGGGTTAAATGGGATGTAAAGAATTTAGCACAGCAGTGAAGTGGAACCAAGCACCTGGGGAGTCTATTTTTCTGCTTCATAGTCTTTATAAATCCTTTCCCTCTCTGCAACAAGACTTTACATGTATTATTTCTCACTGATTCACTTAGCATTGTCAAAAGGGCAGTTATTCTTTAGTTTGCCATTATCATCAAGGAACATCTTTCTATGTTACTAAAATATATATGTCAGAAATACTTTGCTAACAGCAAGTCTGAAGTATTTAAAATAGTGTAAAAAGACTGCAACATTCTGTAAAAAAAATAAATCCCATCCAACACAAAGGAAAAATTTGGGATTAAGGGTATTTTTTGAACAGTATTTTTGCAATTTGTGGAACCATGTTTTACTGTTCAGTCATTTTATGTGTGCCTGGATAAAAATATTTGGCTCCTTAGTTAACCATATTTCTAGCCATTTTTTTCTTAAACAAGGCCCAAATTTATAAATGAATCTGCTATAACAAGTCAGGAGCTGAAAATCAAAAAAAAAATGGAGGTGCTGGAAATCTGAAGTATAAAGAGACAATACTGGAAATGCTCAGCAGGCCAGGCAACATCTGTGGAGAGAGAAGCAATTTGCATCTCAGTTGACCTTTCATCAGAACAGTGCTGATGAATGGTCATAGATCTGAAATGCTGACATACTGCTTGACCTGCTGAATATTTATGGCATTTTCTTTGTTTACTTCAGTTCAATCAGCAGATTTTGTTTAACTTATTTTAATTCCTTCAATTTATTTCTCTGCTCATTTGCTACAGCATCTTTCTCCTTATCAGTGAATTGAAAATAGATTCACCTTCATTCTTTCTGTGGCAACCTAAAGACTTCTGCCACCTTGCCACATCCATCTTTAAGCCCAGGTGACTTTCCTGCCATTGGGTGAATGATCCCATCTCACATAATTCCTCAAAAAACATCCAGGGCTCTGCTTCTTCCATTCTGAGATACACTGCCTTGTTTTTTTTTACTGTGACTGGATCAAACTTTTTCCTGTGTTCTTCAACAAACCTCATTGTGAATTTGCTGTCCCTGCATCTGTGATTTTCTAAGCATGCCCTGCAATCCTCTATCTGTGGCCTCTTCTATACCTCACCACCCATATTGTGAGTCATGGCCATCAGCTGTTTCAACCCTGTTCTTTGAGCTCATACTCTTACATCTTTACCTCTCTCTCCCCATCAAATTGCTCACAATACAAATCTCTGTTTTTCACAGACTCATTATTCACACTAAAAGTGCCGTGGTATATGTTTCTACTTTAAAGTGTCTGTTTAAAGGCCAAATGTTGTTGCTGCTGCCATGTTTTGTTTCTGTTCAATGCAAGTGCTGCAGACTGCCTTGTTGTGCCACCTGTCCAGGGATTGTTATCAGTATTAAGTGAGGAGAACTACATTGAATTGTCAGTCAAAGCCAGTATCAAGAATCATGACTCTTAAGTTTAGCGATCTAGGACTTGACTGCTAGCACTCAAACTGCCACAAAGTAAGATTTCTGTTTTATTATCATGTTCTCCATCGAGCAGCAGACTTGGCTTTGGAACCATTAAATCTTACAATAAGCATTGGGATGTTTATACCACAAGAGGTGAAATTCAGAAAGTTGAAACCACAGCTGCATGCAGTGTTTTCTGCTGGTAGTCGGAAACAGTGGGATCATTCTTTGAAGACAGTGTGAATTGATCCATTTTTAGCTCACTGGGGGTCAACTGTGTATGTCGAACACTCTCAAGAACATAAGAACACAAGTACATGAGAAGTAAGAGCAGCAGTAGACTATGTTGCCATTCTTACAGCTCCACCATTGCAGAAGGTTATGGGTGATCTGACCTTTCCCTCAACTCTGTTTTTCTGCTCAATCTCCATAACTTTGACTCAGTTGTAGTCTTAAAATCTGTCACTCTGAACCATGAATGTATTCAATGACTCTGCCTTCACAACTCTCTGGAGTAGAGAATTCAGAAAAGAAAATTACTCCTCATCTCTATCTTAAATGAGTGACCCTTCATTCTGAAACTAGATGCACCCATGAGGGGAAGCAGTCTCTCAACATTTATCTTGTCAATTCCTCTTGGAATCTTGTACACTTCCATACAATTACTTTTCATTCTCCTAAATACAGACCTAACTCACTCAATTGTTCTCCATAAGACAACCCCTTCATTCCAGGAGCCAACTTAGTTAACCATCACTGAACTGCTCCAATGCAGGTACATCCCTCATTAGATGTGGAGACCTAAACTGTTTCATTACTCCAGGTATGGCCTTACCAGACAATATACATTAGTAGCAAAACTTATCTGCATTTGAATTCAAGTCTCCTTTATAATGAAGAGCAAGGGAAACTTTCTTAAATTTGGTTCTAAAATAAAGTTAACGTATTATTTTAGAGTGCAGTAAAGGTTGGATGTATTTTGAACATACATGTGGCTCTGTCTCCTATAGTACAGCACTTTGGAGGGGCAGGTCACACCGGACCCAGCTGTCACCTTATGCTTGCACACTATGTGGCTACAACCATTTTAATTGTTTGTGGTTGAGCGACTCTCAATGACCTTGAGACCTCCTCACCATTTCTTTACTGTGAAGCAGAGAAGGCTGTGAATGGTGAGGAGGCCTTGGGCATCTTCGACCGAGGCTTTGCCACAGCCCACTTAGATGGCCTTCTGCCAGATTGTGCTATCAAAGGTTTCTTCACTTCTTTTAAATATCTCTGATGATCAGCAACATTTTGAAATAGTTAAAGAATAACTCAAGAAGAAATTATTGAAATGCAATAAACCAAAATGAATTGATCTTAAAACACATTAAATTGGAAACAGTGCTAGTGAATTGTTGCTTAAAGTGCTCAAAATCCAAAATCTAGATTTGAGCTCTTTCTGCTGACTGCAGTTCCTGCTTCAGGGCACAAGGGGCATTATGAATTTTCCAGAAGGCACAGGATCTACATTCAACAGACTGAAGGCCCTGCCATACCTCTATTTACTAGATTGTAACAGAACAGTACAGCACAGCACAGGAACAGGTCCTTTAGCCAAAGATGTTAATTAGGAATTAAAACTTTCAGAGCTTTCAGTTCAATACATAACACCTGCCTACTTTACTAGCCTATTTCATTAATTTACTCAAGTTAACCCTATTCATTTATATTTATTAACAAGCAACCTCTCTTTCCCCCTTTTCAGCAAATTCCCAATCTTCTCTCTTTGCCAAGGTACATTCTTTAAAATGAGCTATAAATACCCATCGTATTTTTAGAAGCAGGTCATCCATTTCAACTGGCTGAACTTTGGAAAATCTGAATGCTCCTTGGGATCTGGAGCAATGACATGGATTATATGTTATTGAATGGAAAAGATAGAGAGCTGGATTTCAGTTGGTGTCACCATAATACATCCATGAGGCAGAGTGAGGACTGACTGTTCGCCAGCGGTGGGTCTCTGCGGTGTCGTGGTCCATTTCTGCTCCTTCTTGATCCATATTAAACTTGGCAAGAGAAAGCTAACACTTTTTTGATGGAGCATGCTTAATGCCAGCTTTGACCTGGGCACCCAACCAACAGGAGATTAAAAATAGAGGTTGGGTTCATCAAGACATTAATCTCAGTCCTAGAGAGTTGCTAAAGAGCTCAAGAAACCTCACAAATGTAGCAGTGGCCTTCCCACTGCTGGATTTGGCAGCAGTCTTCTTGCTTTAGCACACAAGTAAGAGCTGTAATGAATTTTCCACCTCCCAATACTTTCCTGTTGTCAGCTCAGATGAAACACGGACATTTTCTTTTGGGTTGTAGGTTAGACATTTAGCTGGAATGTCACTTACCAATGGAAATGAGGACAGCCAATATACACTGTCCTTAACCCTCACTCCAACAATTTGAAGAAAAATTATAAAATAAATGTATTTCTAAATAATAACTAGGGTCCCTATCTCCATGAAGTTTTGACAGCTACACTCCAAATTCAATCCCTATTCCAACTAATTATTGACATGACAGGTGCTTTTGTTCCAATTTAGAAATTATCAAGATGGTACAAAGAATACTCTTTCCCACATTCAACAGAACAGCCGGAGCAGATGAAATACAGACAAACAAATGGAGGAAATTACTAGAGCTTTGAGAGTCAGATTACAGAACTTTGAAATTAGTTCTTTATGACATAAAAGGCTATTTCTGTCCAATGATTCCTTGCCAGTGTATCAGAGCAATCCCATTTACCAACTAATTTTCCTTGTAATCTATTCCCATGCCCATCACCTCTCCTCAGATTCTACCAGTCACCTATACAGTGTAATTTACAGTGGCCATTTAACTTGCATCTTTGGGATGTGGGAGGAAACTGGAGCATGAAACTCATGCTGTCACAGGGAGAACGGTGCTGTGTGTGGAGTTGCAGAGATTTGGATTGAACCCAGGTCACTGAAGCTGCGAGATAGCAGCCAGCTCCACCACCCTCCAGTTAGTGGGACACCCACCCACAAGCAAATTAAAGAATTCTCTACCCAAAAGCACTTTTGCCAGGAGGACTACAGTGGCTCAAGATGGCTCAGCACCATATTCTCAAGACCAATTAGGACATACTAAAACTGCTGGCCTTGTCAGCACCATCCACATTTCAAAAACTGAATAAATAAAAGCTAATTAATGAAGTGTAGAACTGAAAGAATTACACTATCATGTGAAACTGATCTGAATTGTGTATCTGCCCTGCATCATTAATGAAAATGCAAGTTATTCCATCCATCACAACCATAAAAAAATTAACTGATTTGTTCCAACCAATGTAGAGCCTTGAATATTTCAAACACTTTCTACTCACCTGGATCAAATATCTAGGATCAAGGTTCAGGAATGGAGACAA
>JARFYF010000063.1:96048996-96060940 GCA_030265395.1 Rhina ancylostomus
AGGAAAAGGACAGTACTCCTTAAGGAATAGTGCCATCCTCAGGTAGTGTGGCCCAGTAGATACAGGAAGAGGAAATGACAAGTGTACCACACAGCACACATGGAAACATGGCTAAACAATGGTTGTTCCTTAACAATTGCTCAAGATAACTGACTATTCAATTGGAAAAAACAAGAACGGAAAAAAATGTAGATAAAAACAAAATGTTTAGTGTTCTTATTGAACTCTTCAAATCTATATTCAGAAGCAACAACTTAAGCTTCTCATTTTAGGTAAATTAGCAGTGCTATTTCAATATTAGGATACTGCCAGGCAGATCCAATGACATTGTTTAGCCAACATTGTTTATGCATCTTTCTTCCTTTAAGATGTTCTTTGAAACCTTTCTCTTTGGTTAAGCTTTTTGCCACAGTATTTCACTTTGTGGAACCTGGGAAGGAGCTGCAAGAACCTCTTCTTGTGGTTTCACACCTGATGACCACGGATGGAAAGAAATTCTTTTGGGTTTTGAAAGCTTCTGGTTGATCTGGGAATGCATGGAATTCTAAGTACATTGAATTGGTATCACTGTTTATGTAAAGCCAGTCAGGGACATATTCTTGTGCTGAATCAGTCTCGCTACTCCTGTTGCAGAGGAGGCTGACAGAACTAAGCCCTGGCAAGCCATGTATCTGTCCCCTGCTGTGGGCATTTATGCACAGTCAAATGGGAGACCCTGGATGTGTCTCCAGTAGCATCCTGGAAGGAGTCAGAGGCAAAGACTGAGGGTGATGGTGACTTTACTGAAGGTAGTGACTGGCCACCAAGTTCAGCGGACACCAACCCTTCCTGAGACCGACAGCTATCTCCTCATACTGATAACAATGCAAATGGAGGCCATTTGGCCCAATGATTCCATGCTAGCTCCTGGGAAAACCATCCCATTGGTTCCATTACCCCACTCTGTACGCCTAAAGCTCATTCTCTCTCACAAATACTCAACAATTTTCCATTGATTCTTTTTGCCACAAAACTACACCAAGAAGTAACTTACTGTAACCAATGAACTCCCTAGAATGTGTTTGGGATGCGGGGGGTGGGGATGCAGGGGATGGGACTGGAGAACCCAGAAGAAACCCACACAGCCACAGAAAGAAAGTCGACACAAACAACAACCAAGGTCAGGATTGAACCTGGGTCCCTGGAGGTGAGAGGCAACACCACTCATTTATCTGTCATCATTTCATGTGGTATTTCAGCCTATTGCAAGAGGGGATGCAAATTGAATCTCCCCCTGCAGATCCTATTGGGTAGGCAGAGCTCCTGTATACCCTTCTATTGGCCACTCTCAGCTCCCTCCACAGTACATCTTTCTGCTGGAGATGTGTGAAAAAGCTTTCCATCTGCATAGTGTCTTATTAGATATATTCCATTGTACTTGCCTAAATGTATGTTGATGCTATGCAAGTGAATGTGACAGTAATTTTGTACCTACAAGTTCCCATAAGCAGCATTAATGAGATAGGCTAATTTAATTGATTTTTGGTATAGCTGGATGAAGAACTCTTGGAGAACGTGTTGCTTTTACTGAATAGAATTACAAGTCTCTTTATAGACACATGAATTATTGGAAACAGGTGTAGACTTAATATCATATCCAAAAGATGATAACTCTGACAATGGAGCAGTCTGTCTGGAATGTCAGCTCAGGTTATGAGCTGAGAAAGAGAAAACTAAAGATTTTCCTTAATTGGCATATTGGGACAGAGTGGGAGAGAGATTCTCAAAGGAGTACATTTACAGAAAAGTCATTATTAGACTCCCTTTTAAGTAGAGAAGGAATTAAAGGCAAATCCATGGAGTTTAATTTGAGAGAATCCTGTGTACAAACCGGATGGGTGGAGGAATTAAAGGAGTAACACATTGACCTCAGTATTAACACCTCTGTGAAGGGCAGGGGAGAATTGGGAGTTTTAAAATTATTTGGAAAGGGAATGTTCTCCCAACTTGCTTCATGTGTAGTGATTGTCATTTTTACAGTGGAGGCTTTCTGCTGGGCACCTACCTGGCTATTTTGAAATCTAAAACCTGATTTAAACCTAATAGTTGCCATAGAAAACAATGCACTACAGATTCTGAAAATTGGAAGTAAAAACAGTAAGGTCTATCTTCTTGTGTGCTTCGGTGAATGAATCAACAATGGCTTGGAGCTCAGGCTCCCCGCATAAGGAAATGTAAGCCTCTGCGGACTATCATTCTGGTGACTCAGAATAAGGGATAGATATGTAAATAGAGAAGAGAGAAAGAAAGTTAGAAAGCATGCAACCTAAAGCTTTAACAATATGAAATTAGAATAGTAATTCCATCAAACCGTGTATTTTAAATTACAGTGACCTAGGTGTTGGGATATATTGACTGTTTTATCACTGAATGGCTTTGGGTAAAATATTAGTTTTGATATGTTTTTAGAAATTTGACGTGTCACAAAGCTTTTTAAAATGTGTTTGGAGATGACTGGTTGTTGAAACTTAAATGATGTGGTGTTACTCTTGTTTTCCAAAAGACAAAGTAATAAGCATTTTGTTCGGCTGTCCTGTTAGTCAAAGATCACCACAACTATTATGCTGAATGGTCCACTTTCTGTGTGTGAACAGAGACACAGGAAAAGTAGTTTTTGAGATGAGATGTTGTGTGTTGGTCAGACACTAAACTCTTCAAGCAATCTGTAGTTCAAGAGGGAGAAGGTCAAAATATATCCTTAAGCCAATTAAAATATTAGGAAGTCTGGTGCATTTTTTATTTTGTATTATTGTCAAAGATTAATTGTTTGACTCAAGTGAATCACTGATCACAAAAGTCCTTCAATATGCTTGCCTTCGACTGAAACAATGCAGTTCATTGGCTCACATCAAAATACACCTCATAATTTAAGACTGAGATGAGAAGGAATTTCTTCTCTCAGAAGATTGTGAAACTTTGAAATTCTCTACCACAGAGAGGCTGAAGATTTGAATATATCTGAGGCTGAGAGAGACAGATTTTTGGTTTTTAGCAGAGTTAAGAGTCAGGCAGGAAACCAGGGCTGAGGCCAAGCTCAGATCATCCATAATCTACTGAATGTCAGTGTAGTCTTGAGCGGCCATAAAGTCTACTGCTGCTCCTACTCCTTTTGTTTAGGACAGAAATGTGCACAAATGTGCACAAATACCTCTCAGGATTAGAGAATATAACACATTAAGAATGGGATAGAATGAGGCAATGAAAAATTTGTTTGTGAAATCCCTCCTTTCTGATGTCTTTCCGTTAAGTTTCCTCTGCAGCCATTCCAAGGCATTAACTTCCTTCCGAATGTTTGGTACTTTACATTAAGCAATAAATGGGAGAGGTCAGGTGAGGGAAAATTTAGAAATTCAAAGAGAAAGGTGAACACAGTTGTGCAGTATACTGAGAAGCAGAGAAGACGGGAGGGGGCGGCATGTATAACAGTAATGGTGTATGCAACAAGTGGGGTCAAAGGAAGTAAAAATAGCTGTGTCAAAATTACAAGCTTTTTCTCCACATTAATGCATGAAGCATTCATAACAAGCTAGACAAAAGAAGGTAACAAATAAAGATAAATGGTATTGGTCGATCCAATAGCCAATACAGGAAGACAGTTGTAACTTGACCAAGGTTGGGAACTGAATGTTCCTGGCATTTCACAAAAATATGCAGAATAGAAAACAGTACGGGGAGGGGGGAGGGAGGAGTGTGAGGCTGCTCTGATAATAAAGCTTGCTAAAAGGAATCTTGGCTTGGAAATTTAGGAAATAGAATAAACTTAGCTGGAGATAGGGAATAAAGAAGGGAAGAAATGCTGGTGGGAGTAGTCATAGGTCTCTGAACAATAGCTACGCTGTGTAGCACAATATCAATCAAGAAATCATGGAGGGTTGTAACAAAGGTTAATGCTATAATCATGGAGGACATTTATCTTCTTAGGGATTGGGAGAACCAAATTTGCAAATGGGCTCATGAATTTATGCAAAGCACTTCAGTGAGCTTTCTTGTTGTAGACTCAACCAGGGAACATGCCATTATAGATCAGGTCATCAGTAATGACACAGGGCTAATTTGCAATCTAAGGAATAGGATTTCAAGTTCATTTTGAGAGTGATAAACTTATGACCGAAACTAAGATCTTAAATATAAGTATGAGGAGCATATTGGCTTAAATAATTTAGGAGATTAGACTAAAAAGGTATTTATGAAAACAAGAGTGGAAATATTCAAATAAATATTTCATTATTCTCAAAGAATATACTTGCGTTGGGATTAAAAAGACTCGATGTGCAATCCATCTGAGGCTAATGAAAGTTAGGAAGGAAAGAAGAGTCTTCCAAAGTTGTTAAGGATAATAATAGACCTAAGGATTGGGTGAAGTTTAGAAATCATCAATAAATGCCTGAAAATTGTTAAGGATAATAATAGACCTAAGGATTGGGTGAAGTTTAGAAATCATCAATAAATGCCTGAAAATTAATAACGAGTGAGAAAATAGAATCTGTGCAAAGTATTGGGAAATATAAGAAAGCTTGTAAGAGCATCTATCAATACACAAAGAGAAAGAAAATGTAATGACTGGTCCCTTAGAAGATGAGACAATGGAATTAATGGCGGGGACACAAGAGACTGCAGATGCTGGGATCTGGAGCAAAAAACAAGCAGCTGGAGGAACCCAATGGGTCAGGCAGCGTCTGTAGAGGCAGAGGGATAGTCAACATTTTGGCTCAAGACCCTTCATCAGGTGGGGGATAAGGAAATAGCAGAGATATGATATAAATATTTTGGAGCTGTTTTCACAGTGGAAGATAATAAAAGCTTGCCAAATATAGTAGATAACCAAGGGGCATAAAAAGAGTAAAGAACTTTAAAACAGTGTTACAAGAGAAAAAGTTCTCTGTAAATTAATGGCACTAAGGGCTAACAAATCCCTTGGACCTGAATGCCTAGAGCCTAGGGTTCTAAAAGAGATAGTTGCAGAGAAAGTGGATACACTGGTTGTCATCTTCCAAAGCTCCCCTGATTCTGGATGGACTGTAAAGCTGCAAATGTAGCTGTGCTGATCGAGAAAGGAGGGAAAGAAACAGAAACCTGTCAGCCAATTAGCTTAACATTAGTTGTTAGGAAAATGCTGGAATCTATTATTAAAGAAGTGATAATGGAACAGAGAAATGCATAATACGACTGGGCAGAGTCAATGTGGTTTTATGGAAGGCATTAAACAAATTTGTTGGAGTAGGATAGGTTAAAATAACCCAGTGAATGTGGTGTATTTGAATTTCTGAAAATCATTTGATCAGGTGCTACAAAATATGTTGCCACACAAGGTGAAGCAGTGTGGGGTGGAGGGTAAGAGAAAAAATAGAAAACAAAGGGTAGGAATAAATGGGTTGCTTTCAAATGCCCAGCTGCTATTACAGGCCATCCCCGAGTTAGGAATATCTGACTTACGGTCATCCTTACATACAAATGTGTTTCCATATTATTAAATTCAAAAGTCCAACATATGTACATACGTTTGTTCCTACAACCAGCAGAACTAATTTCCTCTCTTTCTCCACTTTGAGGAATGCTTCTTTCTTATCAGTTATATGTGCTTTTGATGCAATTCATTACAATACTGTATCGAGTGACTTTTGTATATTTTCTAACTTATAGACAAAATTGATTTATCTATCAGAATGCAACCCATTTGTTACCTGGGGTGGTGTAGGAATTAGTACTTGAACCTCAGCTATTTGAATACAACATGTATGAAGCAATTGAATGTTATGTACCCAAGTCTGCTGATGGTACAGAGACAGCTGGGAAAGGACATAAATGTTTGCATAGTGAGTGGGTAAAAAGTGGCAGATGGAGAAAAATGAATGGAAGTATAAGGTTATCACATTGGTAGGAAGTACTGACAAGCAGAGAATTATTTAAATGGTGTTAGATTATTTGTGTTCAATATTGAGCATCCTAATATAAGAAACACAAGATTAGTGCACTGCTACAGTGATGAATGAAGAGGCATAGAGAGTGTTAGACTTCATTTCAAGGATGATGGGGGACAAGGCTAAGGGAGCCTTGCTACCAGCTGCATAGGACTTTGGTGAGATTACATGTGGAGTGTTGTGTCAAGTTTTGGTCTCCTTTCTGAAGGAAGGTTATACTTATCTGAGAGGCATCACAGCAAAGGTTCACCAGATTGGTTCCTGGGATGAGGGAATTGTCAAATGAGGGCAATACTCTGTGGATTTTAGATGACTCAGAGGTGACCTAATTGAAACATGTATGATTCTGAGGGTGAGGATATTTCCTCTGACAGGGGAACGTTGAACTATGGGAAAGAATCTTAGGATAATGGGTTGACCATGTAAAACTGAGATGAGGAGAAATATCTTTTCTGTGGATTGTGAAACCTTGGAATTCTCTACCAAGGTCGTTGTGGTTTAATTAACTACATTAGAGGATGAGATGGATAGATTGTTGGACTGCAGGGGAATCAAAGGCTAGGGGATTGGGCAGGGAAGTGGAACTGAGATGAAAGATCAGATGATCTAATTTTTTTTATGTCAGTGCAGCTCAAGGGGCTGTGCGGTCTACATAACTAATTTGGATCACTTTAATATTTCAAGGGGGATTGGGAAAGTAATATTCACCTTGAAGTGACATTTGTAGAATTTGTATACCAAGTGTATCCAGTCACTATATGAAGCTCAAAATATCAAAGTGCCTGTTAAAAAACTGAAAATGTTCATTACTTCCATCATGTGTTTGTCCTCCCTCTACAGTTACCTCTGGTGTGATTAAGGGGGATATCTTAAATATTAAATTTCTGTTCTTATGGTTTGTAAAACAACTTTATTTTCCCACCTATTCCCTTTGATAAGATAAGACATCTTTATTAGTCACATGTACATTGAAACACACAGTGAAATGCATCTTTTGCATAGAGTATTCTGGGGGCAGCTACAAGTGTCGCCGCTCTTCCGGTGCCAACATAGCGTGCCTGGAACTAGCTAACCTGTATGTCTTTGGAATGTGGGAGGAAACCGGAGCACCTGGAGGAAACTCATGCAGACATGGGGAGAATGTACTGACTCCTTACAGACAGCAGCAGGAATTGAACCCGGGTTGCTGGCACTGTAAAGCGTTACACTAACCGCTACACTACCATGCCTGCCTTGCCACCCAGAAATGTTTATTTCTGTTCTCTGTTTCCTGAAACAACATTGAGCATTTCTGGAGAAGGGCTTAAGAGCAAAGTAATTTTGTTAAATAAGAACCATGTGCAGAATTCTCAATGCTCTATTTTACAAAAAAAGGAAATAGAAACAAGTGAAAAAATGATTTATGAGGACTATATCAGAAAGGAGATAGAACAGATGTGGAGTAATATGACAAAGGTATTAGAAAGGTTGAACAAGAGTGGTTTCTGCTTGTGAGGTCATGAATACAAAAGATTTAATGAGTCTCAAGAATGGATTTGGGAAAAAGTACATTACGCTGCAAGTAGAACTTCCCATACATTTAACATCATGGATGCACTTACGGTAAAGCTAAATATCAAATGAACAAAATTGGAACAGGAAGGTTAAATGGAGCATTATCACCAGGGCAGACCCATTATGTAGAATGGACACTATGCATGCAGTAAATACTATGTAATGAAATTCTCTAATGATTACAAGATTACAATGGGAAACAGGCAAAAGGACAAATTGAAAAGTAATTCCCACAGAATTCCAATGGTTCAAATTCTGAATCAAAATTATTTTAATATGATACCGTAGATTTTGCTTCTCCTTATTTAAAATATTATTCAATCTACATCAATGTAATTTTACCACTACTAATTATTACTGCACTGACCCTGAAGGGCATCATAAGTAATTTGATTTCCTAACAAATCATTATTGAAATCATAATTACACCAATACATAGTTTAAAAAAACAATCAGAGTGTTAAATTATTCAGTGATTGAAGAGGCTATTACTTTTATTCATTTCTTGCGAGGTAAGGAAAAATTATATTAATTGCCACATTACACAATGCATATTCCTTATTTAGCTAACTTTAAAGTTCACTTTTGATTTGTTCAATTTTTGGATCTGGCATCACTGGCAAGGCCAGTTTTATTTCCTACCCCTAATCGACCATGAGAACGAGAAGGCGGGCCACCAACTTGAATCATAGCTGTTATCTGATGAAGGTATCCCCACACTGTAGTTGAGAGGGATTTCCAGGATTTAGACTCGACAATGTATTCCCCAATCAGTGTGACGTGCAACTGGGAGGGGAAACAGCAGGTGGTGACATTCGCATGATCTTACTGCCCACGTCCTTTTTGGTGATACAGGACATGGGTTTTAAAGGAACTGTCAGAGCAATCCAGTTGAGTAACTGCAAAGCATTTTGTAAATGGTACACACTGTTACTGGTGGTGGTGGGAATGAATATTTAAGCTGGTAGGTGGGAGCTGCTTTGCCCTGGATGACATCAAGTTGAGAGTGTCTAGAACTATACAGGCAAGTCCAGCCACTGTCTATAAGGAGTTTGTAAGCTCTCCCCGTGTCTGCGTGGGTTTCTTCCGGGTGCTCTGGTTTCCTCCCACATTCCAAAAACATACTGGTTAAGAAGTTGTAGGCGTGCTATGTTGGCACCGGCAGCGTGGCGACACTTGCGGGCTGCCCCCAGAACACTCTATGCAAAAGATGTATTTCACTGTGGGATTTGATGTACATGTGACTAATAAAGATACCTTATCTTATTCCATCATGCTCCTGATTAAGCCTTGTAAATGGTGGGAGGGCATTATGCTGTCAGGAAACAAGTCTCTCACCATAAAATATCCAACCTCTTGACCTGCTCTTTTAGCTATAGATTTATGTGCCTGGTACAGCTGAGTTTCTGGTCGACAGTGACACCCAAAATGTTGATGATGAGAGATGTGCCCATGGTAATATCATTGAATGGTAGGGTAGAAAGATGAACTCACTGTCACTGGAAATAGTCATCACTTGTCACTCTTGTGGCTGAATGTTACTTGCCACTTATCAGCTCATGCCTGAAAGTTAAAAGACAAAAACTGCTTCATTTAATGAAGATTTGTGAAAGGAATAGAACAATCATCAGCCAACTTCCCCACTCTGACCTTATGATGGAAAGAAGGTCATTGATGAAGCAGTGGAAGATGGTTGGGTTTAGGACACTCCAGGAGTAAGGTCACAGGGATGGGATGATTGACCTCCAACAGCTATAACCATTTTCCTTTGTCTCAGGTACAAGTTCAACCACAGGGGTGTTTTCCAGATTTTTATTCTCTATTTAGGGCAAGAATACCACCAGTTACAATCTGTTTTCTGTAAGTTTTTACAATAGCAACAGAACTACTTATTCCTTTGAATACTTCTTTTTAAACAGTTGTTCTCATGTTATGGCCATCAGTGACAAACCCAACATTTGCCCTCATCACTGGACAGGGTAAATGTTTATGAATAGCCTTCTTGAACCACTGCCATCAATGTGGTGAAGGTACACCAAAAATGTCATCAGGAAATTCTAGGAATTTTATCTGGCAATTATAAAGGAATGGCAATATATGTCCAGGTCTGAATAGTAAGCAACTTGAAGTAATAATATTCTTAAACCCCTGCTATATTTGTCCATCTCAGTGGAGGTCTTATGCTTCTTAGGTGCTACTGAAGAAGCTTCAGGAGTTTCCTTCATTGTATTCGGAAGAAAGCACACAGCATCCAATGAAGGAGGAGGCTGATGAGGTGACAAACCTGTGACCACTTTTCCCTGTGCAATATCAAGCTTTGGATAATGTTGCAGCTGCATACACCTAGGGAGGTGGAAAGGGTTCCAACAGTCTCCTGGATCATGCCTTGTTGACAGTATACACACATGGAGGAGTTAGGAAAAGAAGCAAACCAAAAAATCGACAATTTACCTTAACACATCCAAACCAATTCCCCTTGATTTATTTTGATATCCCAAATGTTGATTTATTTTGCCACCAAGAATGTTTCTAA
Organism: Rhina ancylostomus; assembly: GCA_030265395.1. Lineage (NCBI taxonomy): Eukaryota > Metazoa > Chordata > Chondrichthyes > Rhinopristiformes > Rhinidae > Rhina > Rhina ancylostomus. The sequence goes on from JARFYF010000063.1 coordinate 96,059,041, forward strand.
TAATTTGTCCACCACCTATGCCAAATGACTGGCCCGTAGTTACTCTAGCCTTTTTTTAAAAAAAAGGCATTGATATCATATTAGCCACCTCCCATGCAAACATACAAATTAGGAACGGAAGTGGGATGTTTGGCCTCTCAAGCCTGCTCTGCCATTCGATAAGATCACGGCACATCTGATTGTAGCCACAACTTTGCAATCCTACCCTGGTAAACTTCCATCCCTTTATCAAGAATCTATCTAACTCTGCTTTAAAAATTTGCAAAGACTCTGCTTCATCCTCCCTTTGAGGAAGAGAATTCCAAAAACTCAGGACCTGCTGAGAGAAAAATTTTGCACATCACCTCTATCTTAAATAGGTAAACACTTATTTTTAAGCAATATCCCAAATTGTGACCTCCAAGGCCAGAGTTCAGTCAAAGAGAACTGGAAAATGACGGAGCCCATATTATTTCCTCATTTCAAAAGCCCAAACTGCAATTAATTCAGGCTTGGCGATTTATCCACTTTTTAATATTTTAATCCCATTAATACCTCCCTCTTTCTTTCTCTCCACATTTCTAATATTTGGCATTTTTCCTTGCTTTGACTTCCAGGCTCATTTGCTAAACCACTAGTGCCTGCATCCATTTTTGCCACTCTCCCTACTGAAACAGCTGTCAACTTCCCATTCCCTTCCAAAGCTGAATTAAACCCTCCCCAACAACCCAAGCAATCCTCCCTGCAAGGATATGTGCCCTGGCGCTCCTGAGATACCACCTATCCAGCTTATATAGGTTTCACCTTGCCTTAAGGTTGGTCCCATTGTGCCAGGAATTTAAAATCTCCCTCCTGACCCTTGTTTGAGCCACACATTCATTTGCACTTTTTTAATCCCTATTTCTGTGACACTGGTAACCAACTGGAATCAGCATCAGCTTTATTATCACTAACATATGTCATGAAATTTGTTGTTTTACAGCAGCAGTACAGTGCAAGACATAAAATTACTACAAATTACAAAATAAATAAATAGTACAAAGAAAGGAATAATGACGTAGTGTTCACGGACTGTTCAGAAATCTGATGGCAGAGGGGAAGAAGCTGTTCCTAAATCGTTGAGTCTGGGTCTTCAGGCTCCTGTAACTCCTCTCTGATGGTAGTAATGAAAAGAGTGCTTGTCCCGGATGGTGAGAGTCCTTAGTGATGGATGCCCCCTTCTTGAGATTACTACCTTCAGGGTCCAGCTTTTTTAGAATCTCATTCCTTAGATCCCTATCATCTACATGTAGTACCTCATCCTTTCTGCATCACTAGTACCACAGCCTCTGGCTTTGATCCTTGCCCCTTCAAACTCAGTGACATCCCTGACCTGGCACAATATCATTCTGGAATCATGCCCCTTAAATATCCAATCCGCTAATGCCATAGTTCTCCTGTCCTTTCTCTCCCAATTTCATGCAGTTGCCACAGATTTGACTCTGCCCTGACAAACCATTACTTTCTCCAGTATTCAGAATTGAACATAAGTTAGACAACATCCAGGAGGCTCATCCAAAAGATTGAAATGCATGGGATCCACAGCGACTTGGCCATTTGGATTCAAAATTGGCTCGCCCATAGAAAACAGAGCGTAATGGTCAATAGGACTTATTCTGGCTGAAGGTCCATGACTGGTGGTGTTCCTCAGGGATCCGTACTGGGACCTCCACTGTTTGTAATATAATGAAAATGTGGATGTGTGGGTTAGTAAGTTCGCAGATGGTACAAATATTGGTGGTATTGTGGATAGAGTAGAAGATTGTCAAAGGATACAGTGGGATATAGATCAGTTGCAGATGAGGGTGGAAAAATAACAGATGGAGTTTAATCCGCTAAGTGTAAGGTGTTGCACTTTGGGAGATCAAACGTAAAGGGACAG
>JARFYF010000063.1:96183370-96194151 GCA_030265395.1 Rhina ancylostomus
CTAGTCATCCTCTTATTCTTCACATACATGTAGAACGCCTTGGGGTTTTCCTTAATCCTACACGCGTAAGACTTCTCATGCCCCCTTGCATCTCTCCTAATTCCATTCTTAAGCTCCCTCTTGGCTACCTTGTAACTCTCCAGGGCCCTGTCTGATCTGTGCTTTCTAAACCTTAGGTAAGCTTCTCTCTTCCTCTTGACAAGATATTCTACATCTCTTGTCAACTACGGTTCCTTCACTCTACCATACCCTGCCTCAATGGGACAAACCTATCCAGAACCCATGCAAGTATTCCCCGAACAACCTCCACATTTCAGCTCGCACTTCCCCAAGAACATCTGTTCCCAATTTACATTTCCAAGTTCCAGTCTAATAGCATCATAATTCCCCCTCCCCTAGTTAAATACTTTCCCATGTCGTCTGCTTCTATCCCTCTCCAAGGCGATGGTAAAGGTCAAGGAGTTATAGTCACTATCTCCAAACTGCTCTCCCACCGAGAGATCTGAAACCTGATCAGGCTCATTGTCCAGTACCAGGTTCAGAATGGCCTCTCCTCGAGTCAGCCTGTCCACATACTGTGTCAGGAATCCTTACTGGGCACACCTAACAAACTCTGCCCAGCTATCCCCTTTTCACTAAGGAGCTGCCAATTAATATTAGGGAAGTTGAAATCACCCAGGACAACAACCCTGTTGTTTTTGCACCTCTCCAAAATCTGCCTCCCCATCTGCTCCTCAGTGTCTCTGCTGCTACTGGGGGGTCTGTAGGATACTCCCAATAGAGTGATCACTCCCTCCCTTCCTGTTTCTGACTTCCACCCACACTGACTCAGTGGTCGATCCCTTTAGGACGTCCTCCCTTCCTGCAGCTGTGACACTATCCCTGATCAGCAAAGCCACTCCCGTACCTCTTTTACCTCCGTCCTTGACCCTTTTGTACAGGTCGTTTCTTCCCCAGAAGTGATCCCAATGATCAACAAATCTGAAACCCTGCCCCTTGCACCAATTCCTCAGCCACACATTCATCTGCCAAATCAACCTATTCTTACCCTCACTGGTGCATGGCACAGGCAGCAATCCAGAGATTACTACCCTGGAGGTCCTGCTTTTCAGCTTCCTACCTAGTTCCCTATATTTCCCTCTTCAGGACCTCATCTCTTTTCCTACTTACATCATTGGTACTAATATGTATGGCTGTTCACCCTTCCCCTTCAGAATGCTGTGGGCCCAATCTGAGACATCACTGAGCCTGGCATCCAGGAGGCAACATACCAGCCAGGAGTCTCTTTCACCTCCACAGAATCTCCTGGCTACATCCCCTACCACTACCACTCTCCTTCTACCCCCTTCCCTTCTGCACCATATGACCAGGGTCAGTGCCAAAGACCTGGTCACTGCAGCTTTCCTCTGGTAGGTCATCAGACCCAACAATATACCTGTTATTAAGGGGAATGGCCACAGGAGGTAATCTGCACTACCTGCCTATTCTCCTGACAGTCACCCAGCTACCTGCCTCCTACAGCTCAGGAGTGACTGTCTCCTTATAGCTCTTATTTATGGACTCCTCATTTTCCTGTAGGAACTGAAGATCATCAAGCTGCAGCTCCAGTTCCCTAACACAGTCTGTGAGGAGCTGCAACTGAATGCACCTTGTGCAGATGTAGCCATCAGTGAGACCATAGGTCTCCCAGAACACCTACATCTCTCAAGATGAATACGCCACTGACCCCAGGGCCATTCTAACTACTCTAGCCTGGCACTACAGGAAAAATCACAGAAAGAAACTTAACTTAGCCTCCACTCACCAAAGCATTAACTGCTTCATTCTAATCCTAGTCCACTCCCACAATGGCTGCACTATTTATACTTACCTTCCTTTTATTTGCTGCTGTTAATTAACCAATCAACTATTAACAATTTGCAAATGTGCCTCTTTTAGACTCTTGCAAGGTGAAACTCTTAAACACACACACAGACTCACCTCTTTTCAAAACTCCCACTCCAAATTTTGCTCCAATCCTAACTCTGTAAGGTGAAACTCACAAGAACACAAACAAGGACTCACCTCTTTCCAAAGCTCCCATTCCAAATCTGGCTCCAACTCCCGACTCTACAAAGTGAAACTCACGAGCACATTCCAGAGACTCATCTCCTTTCAAAGCTTCTGCTCTAGATCGAGCTCCAAATCCCAACTCTGTGAAATGTGAAAGTTCATCTGAAATTTCAAAGAAGAGTAGAATGTGTCCAGTAAGTGCTCCTTTCAGTGGAATGTAGCTTTTGAGGCTGATTTTTTTATTTTAGATGGGTCTCCTAACCACTTATATCATACCTGAGTTAACAAAAGTCTGTCAGAAACACTGGAAGACATAAATTGAAAAATTAAAGTGCATCACCTCTGTAAATATTCTTTAAATTGCATAAGATATAAAATTATTTCAATATAAAATTTTTAGAATCCAGAAGCTGAATATTATTCATTAATACCTTAAACACAATGTATAAATGCATCTTGTTTCTTAATTATTGACACTTCCTGACTTTCTCTATTACCATCCTCATCCAAATTATTGTGTAGCCTTCCCACTGTGGGATTATTCTGTGCCAATGTGATATGCTGGTCCCAGGGGTCTCATCACGTGAAATGTACCTCCCTGGGCTGCCTGTTATAGCCAGCATTGTGCCCAGAGCATCAAGCACAATGGCACAGTGTCCTCCCCTTCTCAACTCCTGCTCCTCAGATGTTAGCGTGGGAGGGCGTGGTAACAATGTGGAATCTCTTGTGAGTCCGTCATGGTGATGGTGGGAGGAGGGTGCTGGTAAGTTTGGACAGAAGCAGAATGTACAGTGTATTGAGAAGTAATGGTAGGGCTCCTGGCAGTGTGGAGGATCAGAGGGATCTTGGGGTCCAAGTCCATAGGACGCTCAAAGCAGCTGCACGGGTTGACTCTGTGGTTAAGAAGGCATATGGTCTATTGTCCTTCATCAATCGGGGAATTGAACTTAGGAGCCAAGAGGTATTGTTGCAGCTATATAGGACCCTGGTCAGACCCCACTTGGACAACTGTGCTCAGTTCTGGTCGCCTCACTACAGGAAGGATGTGGAATCCATAGAAAGGGTGCAGAGGAGATTTACAAGGATGTTGCCTGGATTGCGGAGCATGCCTTATGAAAGCAGGTTGAGGAAATTTGGAGTGGTGGAGGATGAGAGGGCGACATGATAGAGCTATGTAAGATGACGAGAGGCATTGATCGGGTAGATAGTCAAAGGCTTTTCCCCAGGGCTGAAATGGTTGCCACAAGAGGACATAGGTTTAAGGTGCTGGGAAGTAGGTATAGAGGAGAAGTTAGGGGTAAGTTTTTTACTCAGAGTGGTGAGTGTGTGGAATGGGCTACCAGCAACGGTGGTGGAAGTGGATATGATAGGGTCTTTTAAGAGACTTCTGGATAGGTACATAGAGCTGAGAAAAATAGAGGGCTATGGGTAAGCCTAGAAACTTCTAAGGTAGGAACACGTTCGGCACAGCTTCGTGGGCTGAAGGGCCTGAACTGTGCTGTAGGTTTTTCTATGTTCTACGGTAGTGGCTCTGACTGTGTGATCCCCTGATTTCTCCATATCCTTTCCACTATCAGAAATTTGATGACATATTCTATTATCTGGATGAGTGAAGCTGTAACTAAATGCAGGACAAAGCAGCCTGCTTGCTTGCTAGCATCCCATCCAATGTTCAAGCTCTGCATCCTGAGTGCATCATGGTTGCAATGTGTACCATCCATAAAATGCACTGTGGCAATACAACACACCACTGACAGTCCTTTCAGAACCCTAGTCTCTATCACTTGAAATAATGTGGGAATGCTGTCACCTACACCAAATGCTGCACATGCCCATTTAAGGCCACGCAACCCTTGCCTGAATAAAAGAAAACAATATTTAGAAAGGTGAGTGTAGCACTTGCTGGAGCACTTTGTGTAGAAGACAGTCTTAACCTGATTGTCATGATTGTCACTAGAGTCTGTCTTAACCTTGCTGACACAAACCTTAATCACTCACAGAATCCTCATATCACAGCAATCACATGCATAGTAAAAGCACAGCCGTCAATTGGGTATTAAACAGGTATTACAAATTGAAGACCTACACCTCTGTGGATAGTTTATTCATTAATATTTAATCTCCTACACTTTGCACTAAGACTCTAATGATTTAATAATGCTCTAATTATATTCTGCCCAGGAAACTGTTGTTTCAACAGTATACTTGGCTTGAGTAATATCATTATGCTGCTAGTTAACTTTTTATATATTGCTGTTAAAATTTGCAAAGACTACATCCAAATCTTGGTACCATTATCCATTTGAACAGTGATGCACAGCTTACCTTACAAAGCAGCCAACACTTACTTGAATTGTAGGAAGATCCTTCCTTGTAAAACTGTCACTACCCATTTTCACAGCCCAGAAACTGCAACACACAACTGCCTTTATGTACTCTGAATTCTGAGATAGAACATCTACTGAGGCAGATGATACTATCCAAATTTACAAGAACGTAAATAATAACCTCCTTTTTTGAAAATAGCTCATTATCTATCAAGTCAGGGGCCGTTCATATTATTAGGCACGGGTTATCACTTGAACAAAAGTAATTGTTTGAAAAGACATGTAGAGGGGAGGGGTGGAAGAAGGGAAGCGGGGCCAGAGGAAGGTGGGGGTTGGCGGTGGTGTTGTCAGGGTAATGCAAGCACCCGATTTTCCAGAATGTATTCCCTTCTGCAATGTGTAATGAAGAGGAGATGCGAAGTTCTGATCCATCTGTTGTACGCACAGGTTAGAAGTTCTTCATTTTTTTCTGACATAAGTCAAACTGGAGCAGAATATATGAAATCACACTGTCCCTTAACTCTGCTGAGTGACCAAACTAGTAAGGGTACCACTAATGAGCCAAGTTGGCTAATCGATCTTCCAGAAAGTAGTATTGCAGAGCTGTTTAGGATAAATATCAATTCAATAAGTCTGCTTTACAGTAGGATGCTGGAAGAGTTTTTCAAGTTCCTCCAGCATCATAGTGTTTTTCATCTAGATTCCAGCATCTGTAGTCCTTTGTTTCTCTAGTCTGCTTTACAGCTTTGACTTGGTTTCTATGGTCCATTGACATTTTATTGTCCTGTACAAAAGCAGCAAATGGACTCTCAGATAGCTAAGTAGGATGAGGACAGGGCTTAGATTCAAGAACAAATTTTCTGTGCATATAGTTGAAAATTTGCAACCTTTATGGACAGTTCCTGCAGTAATGTTGCTGAGTCTGTAAGAGTAGACAATGGGTTATCCCCAGCGTATTTCTTTGGGGTAGCTGAGATGCCTATCTCTGCAAGGCAAGCAGTGATGTCCAACTTGGAATCTACTGATAATCTTCTAAACAGTCTCTTCAACTTGATGTAGAATCAGTGGGTTAATACAACTAAGACCATGTGGACTAAGTGCCTGTTGCTGACAAAATTTGAGATTAGTTGATACTGAGACATTTCCAGCAGCCTTATGCTCCAGCTTAGCACCTGATAGACAAGACATTGGGTGTGACCAATTAGCTGCTGTGTTGCTTGTGCATGTGTGGTTCAGGGAAGGACTCGGAGTTCCCTCTGAAGTCCCTGGTTAATGTCTATGATTTACCAGAAACACCGAGTCAATCATGAGAACTCATGTGTTTGCAAGATGGTGGAAATTGGCTCACCTGGATGTTCAGGCTTGGGCCATGGTTTGAACTCCAGATGATGAAGATAAAAAGTTTTGCGAAGACAAAAAGCTCTGTGAGAGTGTGCCACCTTTATTTGACTGTTGTAATCCACACTACAGTAGTGCATTGATCACAAGTCCCATCTTGGATTGAACTTCTATTGATGTCAATGGGCATGTGGAGTCCACTGTTCACCAATGCATGAGATGAACAAGTCACAAATTACGTCTGACGGAGAAGTCAGCTTCAACTGTCTTCTGAGACAATTATTATTTACTGCAGTAGTTTTGGACATGAGGCTTGCCCAGGGCCTCAGGAAAGAGGAGATAACAGAAATATAAGGGGAAAGCAATGGTTAGAAGTCAGAATACAAATGCTGGCAGATTTGGTTCAAGCCTGTTAAAGTCTTCTCATGCTACATATGATTGGATTGGAGACTAGGTCATGAAATAGAGTCATGGGGCAGAAATGATGGATCTATTAGGATTTTTACATTGGGGGAAATGCAGATGAATCTTCTGCCTGCCCCACAAGTGGGCAAGTCCAGGACAGCTGCCAGGCTAGAGATATCCATGGGGAATCTCTCATGGATGGCTGGAATCCTGACAAGGCCTTGCAAAGGATGTATTACATTGACCAGGGTAGGGAACTCAATGTCCTTTGGGGTTGGTTGCCCTCCTCAAGTTGCCCACGTCCATTTGGAAGTAGAATATATAAAAAGCAGAAGATTTTTGTGTTGTGCAATGCAGACCTTCTGTGCTTCACTGGATTGGCATGATGTTGAGTGGATAGTCTTGTTGGTTAATTTAAGTGAAGGCCATCAAAAGATCTTAATGGCATTATGTGTGGAGTGGACCTGTAAGGACCGTAGGTCCACAAGTGTAATGTTTTGCTGAGGTGCTGCCTATTAATGTTTGGAACCTATGATCTAACAGTGTCCCAGTTGTCCATTGCCAAACATTTAGTTCTGTCTGTATATAAACAATAAGTGTATGCTCAGATATGCTGGTAGGGCGAAGAACATGCTAAGAGCAATTCTGCTGAACAAATTGCCAAGAACAGTTGACTTCACACATCTGATATCATTCATTTTATTCTTAAATTCATCAAGAGAAATATTTTCTAGACCGATTTATCACATATCAGTATTGTACTCACATGGTGAGCTTTTCTGTTTCCATTGATATCTTGGTTCACATAATAAGATGTTACGATTGTAAATTATTTTATGAATGAAGAGAATGTAAGAATTTTAGCCACACAACTAAGTCACTTTCAGTGATTTATAATGAAAGCAGCAATTGGAGATCCATGAACAGATATAACTGTTGGAAAGATTAACATTTTTCAAAAGCACGTGAACCTATTTTCAGTTTGATAAATAGCTGGATTTGGCTGTGAACAAAATAGAAGTGGTAAAAATGATCATAATATTTCCATGAATGGTTTTTTTAATACTAATTACTGTGAATGGAAATGGGAACACCATAGGACTTTTTTGAAGGTTGCTAACTAGATTTATTATCCAGTTAGTTTTAGAAAATCACTGACACAATTCTAACTTGGACAACTGCCAGAACAGAGTTTACTTTGGAAGCACACAGATAAAACAATATAGCCATGGAAAGACTGGTTGAATTAACCTTCTTTCCCCAATTCTTCTCTTCCCATTGACAAATGAAGCTTGACGATAAGTTTTATTTACTGTAAGACCAAATGTAACGGGCAGCAGACTAAATGTTTCATCAATACCTATCTGATTGTGTTGTTTTCAGGAGGGTCTATTATCTTTAAAATTTCTCTATGGGCAGCAGGGGTGACAACAGATCTGCTTCCTTGGCCTCTTCTAATTTCTCCATGTGATTTTGCATCTTGTAAAATAGAATCAGAATCAGGTTCAGGTATGTCGTGAAAACAGCCACGAGGAAAGGGTCAAAGCCAGAGGTGATGTTCTTTGCCATTGATTGCATAATGTTCAATTCCATTTGCAGCTCCTCAGCAAGTAGACTAGTCCATGCCAGTCTGCAGCAAGGCTTTGATAAAATTCAGGGCTGAACTGAAAAGTGGCAAGTAATATTCACACCACAAGTGTGGCAGGCAATGCACATCACCAAAAAGACAGTTTAATTACCTGCTCTTAAAATTCAATGGTATTGCTATCAATGAGTCCCCCTCCATTAGTGTCTAGATGGTGGTGCAGTGGTCACCATTGGCCAGAAATTCAAGTGGAGCAGCCTTATAAATAAGAGCAGGTCAGAGGCTGGGGGACTCTTAAACAAGTGACTCACATCCTTACATCCTGAGGCCTTTCCAGCATCTGCAATGCACAAGTCAGGGAATTCTTTCTACTTGCCTTGATCAGTGCAGCTCCAACAACTTTGAAGAGCTTGACCCCATCAGAACAGGCTTGACTAGCACCCTGTCCGCTACCCTAAACATTCATTCCGTCCTTCACTGGTGCACAGTTGCTGTTGTGTTTATCATTTACAAACCACCCTGCAGCTACTTTCCTCGGCTTCTCTATTAACAATTCTCAAACCCACAACTTCTGAGACCAAGAAGAACAAAGGCAGCAGACAATTGGGAACACTGTCGCTTGCAGGTTCCTCTCCATGATCAGACTAGAAAATATATTGTCCTTCATTGTTGCTGGTTCTAAATTTTGGAAGTCTCTCCCCATCGGCATTGCGTGTACCTTCAGCAGAAGGAATGCAGTGGATCAAGAAAAGGTCTCACCACCACTTTCTCAAGGGCATTTAGGGATGGGCAATAAATGCTGGTCTTGCCAGTGGTGCCGAAGACTCAAAAGTTGAACAAGTAAAAAGCCAGCACCATGAATTATACAAGTTTGATTGATGCTGCAAAGTCTTATGATTCAGGGAACTGAAATTCTTCATGGAAGTTTCCCAGCAAGCTTGGTGGTTCTTAGATTTTTAACTTGGTTGCCACATACCTTCCCCAATGCATGAAAGGCTGCATACTCAACACTGGGTCTCAGTCTGTGACTTTAACCATGCAGGCCAGAGTAAAGCAAGCAGATGTCAGTACCTAGGGTGGAAGGAGACACAGAGAGGGTTAGCAATGTTTGATTCATGAGCAAAATTGAAATGGACGAGATGTTTGGGGTGGAGAGAAGATTAGTGAGTTTAGCCGCGACATACAGCAGAATGTAGGATTACTGCTTGAATGGAGGCAACAATATATGCCACAACAGGTATGCCTGGAAAGTGCATCTGGAGGGTTGTGGAAGCTGGAGCTATATAAAGGGAGTTAGATTATTTTTTTGTCAGGAAGATTGGAGAATTGAGAGCAATGTGGAACTAATACAGAATAGAAGCTGAGGCCTGGGGCAGATGGGCCACAAACATATTGGAAGACAGGGAACCTTTGAGGGGCCAGGTGGTGGACTTCTGCTTCTTCTGTGATGGGAAAGGGTGGCACACTGGTGCAGCTAATAGAGCTGCTGCCTCACAGCTCCAGCAACCCAAGCTCAATCCTGAACTCAGGTCCTGCCTGTGCGGAATTTGCACCTTCTCCCCGTGACCATGTGGACTTCTCCTGGGTGCCCCAGTTTCCTCCTACTTCCCAAAAATGCGTGGCTTGGTCGGTTAATTGCCCCTGGTATGTAGATGCATGGTAGAATCTGGAAGGGGAGTTAATGAGTATGTGGAGAGGATAAAATGGGTTAGGGTAGGACTGGTGTAAAAATGGGTGGTTGATGGTTAGCATGGACTCAGTGGGCCAAAAGGCCTGTTCTGCACTCTATGACTCTGATTGGTCAGTTGTATGTTTCTTCAAATGGTTTCAAAGCTGAGACAGCATCATAGTTAAGCAAAGCAGAGGAGTAATGATAGTTGTGGTAAGAATTAAGTTGAGAAATCATTTGCAAGATGGTGAATTTCTAGTTGACTGAAAAAGGGGAGGGGAGAGAGAAACATGAGGGGGGGAGGTGAAACAATTGTCCACTTGTTTTCTCAGTTCAGGAATGGTGTGAAGCAAGAAGACCCAGGTGAAGTAAATGAACTAAAAAAGATCTAAACTAATACAAAGTTACATCTTCAGATCCCTATTCATCAAAGTAAATGTAAAAGCTGCCTTTGTTGAAATCAGCAGTGGTCAACTGAATTAGCAGCTCCTTTTAAGACTCAACCAGGGATGTTAGTGTTATGTTGTATATTTATGAGAGGCAGGCTGGGAAAAGAGACAAGCATTTCATACAGGACATATTGCAGCAATTTAAAATGTTGTGTATGTAATCTGACAGAGACAAAGAGACTTCTGGCCAAAATTGTATACAACTACAATCAGTGTTTTATTCAATCACATTATTAAACTGCCATGTCTTCTGATCTTTGAAAACAAAGCAGCCACTTAATCGTGATATCATAGTAGTACAATGTAAGGGTCATGCTTTCTTCTGTGCGTTCTGGATTCTGTGGTCTGGATTGTGATCGTGGAAGACAGATCGGTTTGGGGAAAACAATTACAAGCAATTTTAAAAAAATAGATTGACTACTAAGTAGTAAATTGATTGACAACTGCACTTTGAACTTTAATACTTTTAATACGAGTGACATCAGGTAATAATTGTCTCAAGATGTAACAGTGGGACAGATGCACTCCCAGCCACACTGCTATGTTTGTGGGACCCGTTTTATGTATCCCAAACCTTCAACAATCCGATAAGGAGAACCTTGAGAATTGGGGACTGGGTGGGAAAGTAGACTATTGATCAAACTTATATCTGCCCCTAATTCTTCCTTACTTAAGTTTTTATAACCAGAGTCTTTCCCTTTTCTAATTATGAGTATCTATTCAGGCCTAAATTAAGAACTACATACATCTACATTTCTGAAACCAGGCATAAACAGAACTGGGCAACAAAATTGAGAAGCCTGAGAATAATGCTATGGAGAAAGAGTGGTTCCTGTAGCGAGCCAACCTCTTTCCAAAGCTTGCGTGTTTTCTTTTATCTCTTACTTCTATACTCTGGTGCTCTACTTGGGACAAAGGTGACTGGGGAAAGTTTAGTTGAAGATAAATTATTTCCA
>JARFYF010000063.1:96291475-96307356 GCA_030265395.1 Rhina ancylostomus
AATCTCCAACCTGATGGCATCAGTGTTGATTTCTCTAACTTCCAGTAACCACTTCCTTCTGTTTTCCCTCCCCCCCCCACCCCCTTTGTTATCCCTCATTCTTGTGGTCCCTTCTCTTTCCCCTCCCCTGCCCTCACAACGTGCCCATGTCCTTCTGTTTATTCTATGGTCCACTGTCCCCTCCTGTCAGATTCCTCCTTCAGCCCTTGCCTCTTCCACCTGTCACCTCCTAGCATCCCACATCATTCCCTTTTACCCTCTCTCCCCTACCTACCTTCCTCCTCTCACCTGGACTTGCCCATCACCCCCCAACTCCTGCTCCTCCCCCTACCTCTACCCTTTTATTCTGGCTTCTGCCCTCTTCATCTCCAGTCCTGATGAAGGGTCTCGACCCAAAATGTTGACTGTTCATTTCTCACCATAGAGGCTGCCTGACCTGCTGAGTTCCTCCAGCATTTTGTGTGTTTTGCTCCAGATTTTCAGCATCTGCAGAACCTCTTATGTCTCCACCCAGAGGATATCAAATGGCTGGTGGAATGAAAATTTAATGTGGAGAAATCTGAAGAGTTAATTTTGGTGGGAAGAATGAGAAGAGCAATATAAATGAGAGTGCACAGTTCTTAAAGGGACTGTGTGATTTGGGGTTATGACTTAATAAATCATTGAAAACAGCTTTTTTTAAAAAAAAGCATATGGGGATTTTGAGGTTAAAGCACAGACAAGACAAATGTGGTGTAAAATGGTTGGCCAAATGCACTTCACACTATATGGATCAATTTCACCACTACAATCAACCCCCAGATGACTGTGTAGACTAAACATGCAGCTTCTACCCTGCTAACATGATAAAGTCATGTTAATCCTGTAGAAAGCCCTGGAGGTATGTGTTTAGTTCTGGGTGCCACAAATTAGGAAAGATGTGAAGACCTTTGAGGGTGCATAAGATAAGATGCAGTACCTTTATTTGTTACATGTACACTGAAACACAGTGAAATGCACCCTTTGCATAGTGTTCTTGGGGCAGTGTGTCGCCATGCTTCTGGTGCCAACACAGCATGCCCACAACTTCCTAACCTGTACGTCTTTGGAATGTGGGAGGGAACTGGAGCACCCACAGGAAACCCACACAGACACAGGGAGAAGGTACAAATTCCTTACAGACAGCGGTGGGAATTGAACCCAGGTCTCTGGCACTGTAATAGTGTTATGCTAACTGCTACGCTACCGTGCCTGCCCCTACACGACTATGCAAATTTAGTGAAATAATTTCAGCGATGAGAGACTTTAGTTACATGGATGAACTGAAGTAGGGATTGATCACCTTGCAATAGAGGAGATAAGAGGTGTTTTAAAAAAAATTATGAAAGGTTCAGGAAAACAGTGCAACTGTTCCCATTGGCAGAGGAGTCAAAAATGATGGAACACAGATGGAGATGATTGGCAAAAGAATCAAAAGTGATAGGATGAACAATTTGTTTCTGCACTGGGTAGCTGGAATCATGAATTCATTGTTGGGGAAACAGATTCAGTTGTGACATTCAGAAGAATATGTACCAAAGATGGAATATTCAGGGAGAGAGTAGGGGGGTGGGACTTGCTTGATAGTTCTTGCATAGAGCAAACTTGTCTTTGAGCTGAATTGTCTCCTTCCATACTGGGATTCAGAGAGCTCATTCAGTAACATTATTCAAAGAGCTTTCAAGGATCAGTAGCTGTGTCATAAAATCCTACAACACTTAGAATCCTATCTCACTTTTAAACACCTCCCATTTATCAGATGTTGTTTCTCTTCCACCCCCTCCACACCTCTCCTCCCCCCCCCCCCAACCAGCCCAAGCAGCTGCTCCACTTCTCCAGGTCCTGTATTATGATATCAAAATCTGACTTCCCCAGTTTAGGGCCCTAACTCAGGGACCAACTTTATATTTTTCCATAACTACCTTGAAGCTTTCCAAAATATGCTTGGGTTCCTCCATATGCTCTTCAATCACTTGCTCATCCTCATTCCCTGAAATAAAGTCAAGAACAGCCCCATTCCTAGTAGCACTCTGCACATACTGCTTTGGAAAACCTTCTTGAAAGCGCTCTATGAACTCCTCCCCACCTAAACTCCTTGCACTAGAGCAATCCCAACCAGTACAGGGAAAGTTAAAAATCCCCTGCTTCTACAATGGCCTGATTTGCTTTTGCACCCTCTGTGTGCCTACCTATCTGTTCTAATTTCTGTTTACCACTGGGAGACTTTCAGTATTATGAAAGTGATCACACTCTCTTATCCCTAAGTTCTATCCATATAGCCTCATTGTCTAATCTCTGTAGGTTATCCTCCCTAAGTACGACTGTAATTGCCTTCCCTGATCAGCAGTGCAATTCCACCTCCTTTCTCACGCTTTCTTCTGACACACCTGAAACTACTATACCCTGGAGCACTGAGCTGCCAATCCTACTCTTCCACCAACCTTTTTTCCATAATTGCAACAATATCATAATCCCAGGTGCTGATCTATGCTCTCAGCTCATCTGTCTTGCCTGTGAGGCTCATTGAGTTGAAGTGCATGCGTTAATGTAAACTCTGAAAGGAACCTAGCAACAGTCTTGAGTAGCGATTGGACAGCTGAAGAACTTGCAGAGTGAAATACACCTTGAGCAGCAAAGCGAAACCAGTAATGGCTAAATGCGGGAAGTTAATGCATGGACAGGATAAATGCAGTGTAAATTGGGTTGGCTAAATGCACTTCACACTACATGGGTCAATTTTACCACCAGAGAACTGTGTAGACTGAGCACATGGCTTCTACCCTGGGAGCATGATAAAAAAATGTACATGGGTCATCCTCAGCATCACTATTTAAAGGACACTGAAAATGTGGAATTTGGTTGCTACTGAAGCTAGATTCATGAGAAAGAAAAGGAGAATGCAGAGTATAGATGAACAAAGCTAGTCCCTATTAAGTAAACCATAAAATATTGGAACATCAGCTGCACCTCTTGCATTGCCCCAGTAAGTAATTTTTAAGTGTGTGAAATTGGCTACATAGTGAACACTGCACATCAGGCACTCTAGTTTTACCCATAGCGTGAAGCTCTGGCCTGCATGACTCAACTTGTATGTACCTCTGTGATTGTAATGCAGTTGATATAAGTGAAGTAGGGATGCTTAACATGCCTCACTTGCCCATCCTCTCCAGGACTGACAAGGCAATAAATATTTTCACATATGAAAAGGAAGCTTTAAGAAATCAGAGTTTTCTTTGGAGATAAAATGTCGTTCACCCTTAACATTACATTACTTCACCAGATAAGAATGTCTCCGTGTTACAGCTCATGGTCCAAGAGCAGTTAACTCTTTGAACAGCTGTTCTGTAGCAACATGTTTAGAGTCCCAACCTTAAACCAAAAACTACAAGGATTTAAAAGAGCCAACTGGAAACTATACTTTGGACTTTACAGTCGTGCTTGGAATTATGAATTATAATTTTACAGAAACTGCACAAAAAGTGAATGATGCATTCACTAAAGGCAGAGGTTTTAATAGAAATACAATCCATTCTGTTTATTCAACAAACTTAAACTAATACATCAGATATGGAATTTACTGAAGAATTTAGCAGTTAATTAATCAACCATCTTTCTTAAAAATTTATGAGCATTGTTTTAAAAAAAGGGCTTCATCAAAAATTATTGAACATAACTATTTATTGCCGTAAGAAGTGAAACTATCTTCTGTTTAATATCATATAATTATTTATGGTGAGTTATCCGTGAGCTTTATTATTCTCATCTGGAACCTAATGGTATTCTTTTGCATAATCACAGCAATCATTGTATCTTAGCAGAAGAAATTTGGGTCTTTTACTTCATTTGAGGCAGAGTGTAAAGGAAGCAGGAGTTACTATGCATTAACTGTATAAATATGTTCATGTTGTCAGGAGACCAGTGACAGAAAGTATACTCGTTCAATGAAGCTATTCAGCTGAGAAGACTTCAAGCTTTGTCAGAAAATGATTAACATTAAGCATGAGACATTCAGATGTAATTATAGGTTATTTAACGGGTCGCACCCTTATATCTGTTGATGGTGCCTGAGGATTAATATCAGGCACATGACACCACTGGCATTGAATAAATTAACAAAAACATTGTCATTAATGATTTTTTGTGACTTTTTAATATAAAGTAACTTAATAGAGATTTCTGTATGTCATGTCATTTAACATATTCTCTTCTGTTCAAGTAGGTTGCTTTATTTGTCAACCTTTGGTCTTTGGAGAATTGGGGCAATATCTGGACTTCTGGAAATTTGCTGTTTGCTTCATGCTTTGTGACAGATCAGGGATGGAATGGATACAGTAAAAGCTTGGTTATCCAACATGTGCTGGACTTGACAGGTGCCAGTTAATCATATGCCAGTTAATCAAGAGTTGGCTCTGCCTCTCCCTCAGTGCTACCCCTCCACTGGTTCAGTCACTCCCTCTGAAGTGCCCATTGCTGGAGCATGCTGGTTGGTAAAATGCCAGATAACAAGGGTTTTATCATATTTACTAAACTACTAGTCCAGAAAAGGGTAATAAAACATCTTTTCCTTGTAAAGGACATCAGCCTAAGCTTATCAGTATAATTATATATTTCTCGCACAAGAAGAGTAATCCCGACAGTGCAATAATGTTAAGCAAGTGATGGCAAATTGGCAGCCAGTTTTGTATCTCTTCCAGTTTTCATTTCCAAAAATCATGTAAGGCATAAAATTAGATGCCATTTGTTCTCGTCTTTTTACAGTATCACACAAAGTCAGAATTAAGTGCAAAGATTCTTATCAGATCAGCCTTAGGTCTTAGACATCACCCGGTAATTATTAATGCCTTTGCTGAGAACCAAATTGACAGCATCCAATGCCTGTGCTAAATGAGCCATTTAGAATAGTTAGACAAATTTGTTGGACAAATTGAGGAAGGCCCAAAAATTCTTCTTTGTAGCCCAATGTTTTTCATGCAATGCGTGAATGCATTTAGGGTTTTAGATTACAATCAAGTTCTTTGTGCAGTGTGATAAATTTGTTCAGGGTCCTCCATGTCTATGAATTACAACTGCTCAGAGGCTGCTGGACATGACAAGGCTGACGTCAATAACAAGCAAGAGTAGACCTTGTGGGCATGGGCCTGTGAATGGTGTGGATCACTTGCATTGAAGCAGGTCTCAACAAGATAGTGGAAACCTGCTTCTGTTATTTAAAGGGATCCAGACATGTATGGTTCACTGTCATTTGAGCCTGATTTGCTAATCTTCTATCAGGTTGGTTCACTTTAAGATGCTTTATTTGGTGCCCTCTCCTACCCTCTCCCAATGTACATTGTTTTCAAATTCTTATTGTTTTTTTTCTGTGGAAAAGTATAATTAAATTATTATTTTTATCTTGATGAATGAGAGTAATTAACCACAATTGGAAGATACTTTATTCTATTGATCTGTTTATTCTAATAAAATGGTGCAAGGGTTTGTTGCTAAATTTACAATCATTGTTATATTTGGTGTAACTGATTACTTGTGCTCATTAAATAGAGAGGATTTTGACATCACAGAAAGGCTTTAATAGAGAGCACACATACAACTAAAATACTAAGACTGGTACAATGATTTTACTTAATTCTTTTTTTAAGAAAAAACACACTTTACTGTTTTACTGTAGGCTGCAATTCACCCCTCGGTCAATTCCTTTCATTGAGTTTTCAGTCTCCATTGAGCAGTGTGAGGGACAGAATGGAATTCTGGGAGGGTGGCAATTTCTCCAGCTTTAGGTGACGATTCAGGAATGACCTGAAAAGCATGTTGTTGACATGCAAGGAAGAGATTGTTTTTGGATGCTTGAGGTGGAAAAGCATGAAGGATATATAAAATATTTCGGGGCAGGAAATTTGTAGCTTGTTAGAATGGGAAACATTAAAAAAAAATTTTTACTGCAAGGTTTTCAACCAGTGGTGAGTTCTTGTCATGGAACTAGACCAAATGCAGCTCAACCTGCTAAGTTCTTCCAGCAGCTTATTTTTTGAACTGGAAGCTTTTCCTGAACTTAAATTCCATTACATCTATTCTTGTTCAAGAGGAGCCCTGCCTGGAAGCTTGAATGCCTGGAGGCATTGGCTTCCTGTCAGCTGGGGAACATTGCAGGAATGGTTGCAGTCAGTGGGACAGGAGGATCTCCTCCTGACGTTCTGTCCTCTTGGGAGGCGAACTATAGTGGTTCAAGAAGGTAGCTCACCTCCACTTGCCTTTTGAATAAGTGGTGATGGATTGCCTTCTTGAACCACTACAGTTCTTCTAATGAAGGTACTCCTACAGTTTTTTTGGAAGCAAATTCCAGAATTTAAACCAAGTGCTAAAGAGCCAGTGATGTATTTCCAAGTCAGGGTGGTAGGCAGCTTGGAGGGGAACCTGCATCTTCTCGCTAACATTACTATTCTTCGTAGTGGAGGTTGTGAGTTTGGACAGTGCTATTGGAGTAGACTAGGTGAAGTAACTGAGGTGTAGATGGTGCACACTGCAGGCACTGTCCACTGCTGGCTGCAAGGAGGCCAACCAGCAGGATGCCCATTCACAGTGGTGAGATTGTGGGGGTGTATGCAATCAGGACAGTGGGGGCAGCAATCACAGGAGAATTCCAATCCCATGTTGATATTTTTGATGCTCCAATGATGGAGGCAGAGTCAGTTGCTAGGAATTTTCTCAATCATGCTCAGGGTTTACCTGTCTTTAGTTGCTGCGTTTCCTGGTTCCCAGGCAACTCAGCCAGTAAGACTAAAACTGGAAGAGAGATGAATCTGAAGTGGCATCCTCAATAAAATATTTAACAGAGCCATTGGGCTTCTTGGAATAGGTTAGTTCCTCTGTTACAACCAGAAGTGGGTGGGTTCAAGATTGAGCATATTAAAATTGTTAATATCTCAGACATCTAAACCTATCTATTTTGATTGATAAAATGTGACGTAATAGCAAGCAATTTGATGTGTAAGTGTCTTAAAGAATACTTTCAGAAACTAATACCTTTTCTGGTCTCCAGATCATTTTTCAATTCCATTGACAATAAATGAAAAGGGAGAAAATAGAAAAAATATTTGAAGTTATTCAAAATTGCATCATTTTAATTATGTGCCATGAGGAATACTGAGTGAAAAGTTCCACTAGCAGAAGTAAGTGCCTGAAAAGTTCATGAATGTGATGTTCAATGCCTTTAATTTCAGTATTATAAAGACTTGAAGGGTAAAACAACAGTATTTTCTGAACACACGTTTCAACTATGAGTGCCTCCATTGCACTGATTTTCTGATGTCTGACAGTGGAAGTACACATTACTAGTTGATGGGTAATGTCTATCCTGAGTGTACCACTTGACATGCGTTTCATTCTTTGGTAATGGCTTTGCAGCAGTTGTTGTCTTTGTTGTGACATTAATGTAGTGGTAATATACAAGCAATATCAATTAAAAAATCAATCAAATGAACATTTGGAGGTTACGTTTTATCATTTCATTTCTTTGGTGTGTCATTTAGATTGATTCTATATTTCTCAATGCACAGCATTCTAAAGAAAGAAGTAAAATTTTGCAGTATGGGCCGCAAACTGACCTGCATGACTGAAAAAATTAAAGCCAACATTTTCTTGAGATTTAGGAAGAGAAATAGCATGTTTATTTCCATTCTGTGGCGAGAGGTTTGATTGAGCGTGCAGGACATTTATGATACTTTGTGTTTAAGTAGGCCATGCTTGTTCTCTGGAATTGTTTCAGTTTACTCAAACTTGGATCTTTTATTTTCACAAAATTATACAAGCTAAAACAGGGAGTGGTTGAGGTGTTTAAAGGGAGGCTGGAAGGCATGTGAGGGAGAAGGAAATCGAGGGTTACACCGATGGATTTCGAGGAGGAGTGAAGTGGAGGATTGAATGGCATGAAAGTGCTGGCATGGACTGGTTGGGTTGAGTGGGGTATTTTTGTACTGTCGATCCATTGAAAGATTTGCAATAATAACTCATTTTCAAAGGGTTAGATTTGAATCCTTCATCCTTCCTTCCTTCAGTTTACAAGTATTCTAGAGTATCGTGTCCTGCCTATTTCTGTCAGTGGTAATAATGGATACTATCCCTTTCAAGCAGTATTCTGCCGTCTGCAATTTCATATGAAGTATTAAACCATTTATTTTAGCTCTAAATACCCTATTCATTATGCCCCTTCTCCTGTTTATGAATTGCTCTACATTTTGGCCATTGATTATAAACCTCTTTTCCCAATCAAAAAGATGTCCATTTCACAATTTAACTTTCTTAAAGTGCCTTCTGTAGGTTTGGCCATTTTAGCTGTGTAGATTAATGAAGGTGAGAAATGGCAAGGATGTGAAATACATAATAGACCACACAAATACATTGAGCTGGGGATAAGTCAGTTATCTTGTGCCAATTGCTCTGACCATGCTGAAAGTGCTTATTTACCATTTCTCTTTTATTATGTACTTTCTTTTGATGAATTGATGTAGGGAAGTGTTCACTAGGGGTTGATATAAGGACAATTGCTTTTCTTAAGATATAAACAACTTGGATTTTATTCAAAGCTTGAAAGGGGAGTGAACTGTGGGGAGAAAATTAATAGGATTCAAGGAAATATAGACAGGCTGGTGAGATGAGTAGATAGTTGGCAGATGCAGTTAAGTGCTGAGAAATATGAATTGTTATATTTTGGTTGGAAGAATGAGAAGAGGCAATGTAGACTAGGTGGGAAAAAACTAAAGAGATCTGGTGGTATTTGTGATGGGGAGACCATGAAAGTGGGTGAAAACGTATGGGGCCCTGGACTTCTTAAATGTGTGTGCAAGAGTGTGGAAGTTAGGATGAACTTTTATAAAAGATTGGTTTGACCACATATGGAATTTTGGGTCCAGTTCTGGGTGCCACAGTTCAGGAAAGATGTAAAGGGTTTAGTGAGGATGCAGAAGAGATTTATTACATTGGTTCCAGGGATGAGGGATTTTAGATATGTGAAAAGGACTGGGGAATCCCCTCCTTGGAACAGAGGAGGTTAGGAAAGTTATTTAAAATTATGAAGGTGGTGGAGAGAAAGTCCTCCCTTTGGCATAAAGTTTAGGAACCAAAGGACATCAGACAAACAGCGATGACAACAAGAAAAAAGCAAAATCAACATAAGGGAAAAACTTTACTGAACAGTAATTGAACATAGAACACCGAACACTACAGCACAGTACAGGCCCTTCGGCCCACCATGTTATGCCGACATTTTGTCCTGCTCTAAGATTTATCTAACCCTTCCCTCCCACA
Source organism: Rhina ancylostomus (assembly GCA_030265395.1). Classification (NCBI taxonomy): domain Eukaryota; kingdom Metazoa; phylum Chordata; class Chondrichthyes; order Rhinopristiformes; family Rhinidae; genus Rhina; species Rhina ancylostomus. The sequence continues at coordinate 96,300,791 of JARFYF010000063.1, forward strand.
TAGCCCCCTATTTTTCTATCATTGATGTGTCTATCTAAGAGTCTCTTAAATGTCCCTAATGAATCCGCCCCCGCAACCTCTGCTGGCAGTGCATTCCATGCACCCACCACTCTCTGTGTAAAAAAAAACCTTACCCCTGACATCCCCCTTATACCTTCCTTCAATCACCTTAAAATTACATCCCTTTGTGTTAGCCATTGTTGCAATTGTCGTAATTGGTTGTGTTCTGGAGTGTGCTGCTATGGGTGATAGTGATGGAACTCAGTGGTAACTTTCAGAAGAGAGCCGGGTGAGTGCATGAAAAGGAAGAATTTACAGGGCTATGGCTGAGGGCAGGCGAGTTGGACTAGCTGGGTTGTTCTTGCATAGAGCTGTTAGGGATTCAATTGACAGAATGTCCTCCTTCCATGCTGCAACCATTCTGTGATTCTCTGAAATCTTTGTAAAATCCCAAATATTTCTATGGGCAAAGAGTTCTTCAAAGAGCCGTGCAATTTCTCAAGTTGAGTGTGTAGGATTGGCTTCTTGCTTCGTGGGCTAGGTTCAAACTTGGTTTTTGAGGTTTCGTATTTCATATTTGATATAACATTTCATACTTTCTTATGACGCGAGCATTGGGCACATTGAGTTCATGCTGGCTCTTAGCACTGTCATCAGCCCTATTTCCCCTCTTGTCTCCAATTCTCTCTCATGCCTATCAACTCTCCCCTGCTGTTCTAATCCACTCGCTACAATTTGAACTAACTATTCATGAACAGTGGTAGCAGCCAGCTGGTGCAGGTTTATTTATTTTCATGCCAGCTACTTTCTGTTCATTTAAGATTTGACTGCCCAGTTTTCAAACAGTTTACAGTTCTGTCTCTCTGTTGTTTGAGGCTTCTCGAGGCAAAGGCTATGGTTCTCAGTTGTTGGGTCTGCTCAGTGCTCCTGGGTTGCCAACTCCCATTAAGTGCACTGTACCTAGAAGGGAAGAATCCTGTGTTTTATCTTTATCTTCACTTTATTTTGATTGCCTGCATGATGTCTGTGATTTTCAAAGCTCCAGACTACTAGAAATTTTCAATTTGTGATGAATGACATGATGCAATTTTACTTGTAAACTCCAGCTGCTCAAATGATAGAAGATGCCTGGCAGCCAGATACAATGCTTTACGTTCGGACTATAAGATGTGATGGACTGCTCCACGCATGTTTTTCACCATTTCCCTCCAGCTGCCCTCAGTTTCCTGCACCATTTCAATCTCAATCTAGGAACACATGGGTGCAGCACAATTTACTTTACTTTCCACAGCATCTGTTTTATAATCTGCAGTAAATCTGTTTAATTGTAATGTGTGGACAATGCTGTGGCTGCAAGTGTGTCAGTGTTGTCAGTAGCTGCTGAAAGGCAGACCTGCTAACTAGAAGGGAGAGCCAGTTCTTCCAGGGGATCTCTCTTCCGGGATCTCCTCCAGCATTTGGTTGGGAGAGGGGCTGGGTCAAAATTAGCTGTTTTTTTTTAAAATGAAGTTCTGACACCACCCTGTTTCATGCTCTGTGTCAGTGGGGGTTGGAGGGAGATGTGTAACAGTGTCTGTGTTTTAAAATGAACCCACCAGTGGAATGCCATGGGATCCTGGTTCCACTTTACTGGCACAGATGAACTCAGGAGTGTGGATATTTTGACATTAGTTTGACAATCCTCTTCCTGCCGCCTTTCTTGCTGGGTAAAGCCCTTCCTATATACCTTTCTTCAAATCATTGAACTGTGCCACTGTTTTACTCCTAGTTTTGAATCTTTATCAGCAGTGTAAGGAAACTCTTGGCCAATCAGTGGCTTTTTTGGACATAACTCACTTCCAAAGATTACCTTAGTCCAAAAACATTCCTTAATATCTGAGGTACGGGAGTGCATAATGCTAACATTGGATGCTGAAATATTCCTTTTCTGTGGATTAATTTTAGCAACTATACAGCAGAAATATAATCCATCTCTGTACAGGTCTGCTTTGGCTGCACAGGATTGAACCTGGGTCCCGTTAGTGAAAATGGTGGCCTAGAAAGTGGATTTGTTTGCCCTCTTTCTTTTAGAAAAAAAATCTGCAAATCAGGCACAGAAGTGATTTTGCCCGGATTGCAGCAGTGATAATTTCTGTATAAAATAGTGCTTGTGGGGACATTCACCCACACTCTTCTGTGCAGTATTCATCTTTAGACAGCTGATGTTTCCTGGCATCTATTGTCTACTAATAATGCCACAAGCCATGTATCATGCATATTCTCCCTTGCTGACATAAATTAGAGCTTTCAGGTGCGACTAACACTTTGCTGTTCACTTATATAAAATCAGTATGGGTCAGCAATGACATGTTAACTTCAATGTGGACACTCTGACCCTAGTGCCTTGCCTACAACATTGATCAGATTTCTTTTTCAAAACAAGATGATGAAAACTCCATTGTTTGCAGTCTTTCCTCTAAGGTGATAGTGAGCAGCATTTGCTTATGGATGGCACATTTCAGTCATACGTGCTGAGAGGTGCATTGAAGCTCAATAAAGTCACAGCAAAGCCTCTGGTGCAGGACCACAGTCTTGGAGTCCTGCTGTCTCTTTACACTGAGGGGCTGGGTTCCGTGTAACAGCCTCTTAGACACTTCATGGATGTATTGTTCGAGAAGGAAATGTGAGTGGCATTAATGCATTGTAAAGGGATGTATTGATTTGATGATGCAATAAGTGCAGAGAAAAATGTGTGCCCATTGTATTTCTTCAACATATTTTAAATAAAGTAAATTTTTGAAATAAAATAGAGGAAGTTACAATGAGCTGCATGCTGCACCCCCCCCCCCGATCATGCCACCTCTTAACCATGTGAGGCCACTTGTGGCAGGGGGCTTGATCAGGACAAACCATTGCATGGGGAGGGGTGTGGTGGATGGTTGGGTGCAGCATTCACTGAAAGTCACCATGTCCCCTCTGCCACTGTGTTTTCCTTCACCTCTGCGGTGGAGTTGTGCACAGCTGTTGTGTGGCTGCTGCGGGGAGAACGCAGCAAGTCTGATGAGCTTCCCAACAATCAGGCACTTTGATGCCATGGCGTGTGTGAGCTCTTTGTGTAGCTCATGCTGGCAACAACATAGGCCCCATATTAGCCCATGATTTTGTATGCAAAATGCCACAGCACTGCTTTTAATGTTACTTTTCCCCAATGTCAGTTCGCCCACAAAAAAAATGTGGAGTATTGGTGTTGTATACAGCACCTGGTTAGCATACCTAAAGATGTGAAACCTGATTGCTCAGCAATTGTTTTTAAATCTGCTGTTTGATCCAATCTCATTGTAAAGACTGTGGAACTGAATAGGTATCGATGTTGCTCAAGTATTATAAATTGTGGAATGAAATGTCTCTCTCAAAAGTTTGCAGGATGGCCTCTGTTTTGCTGAAGGCCACCTCATAACTGCAATGTCAGTGATAATAGCAAGAGTTTGTTACTGAGACCTCCAGGAAGAGCCAAACTAGTCTTCTGGCTTGTGTTGGAGTCCTACTGTAGTGGGAAGCTGAGGAGCCTACTTCCTGGGCTCCTGGCTCCATAGACTCACCCCTTATCATTGCGTTCTTCCATTGATTGAAAGCCTGGTTTCCCCATCATCCAAATCAGTTCACATTAAGTTGATTCTCTTTTTTTTTATATCCCTGTTCATAAAATTATACGGAAGTTTCTGCAATTGCTATTTATTCAAAACAAAGAAAAAGAAAATTAAGTAAAAATGTGCCTGTAAGCTTTATAACTTGCTGAGTTTGACTCTATATATCCCTTATTCTCTCAAAAGTCACCTTATCTGCTATATTTATATTTTGTTGACTGACACTGTGAACCCTGCTTTAAGATTTTAATTAGTGCACATCTGTGTGGATCTCCAAAAAAAAAATGACTGTACTATATTAAAGCAAACTGTGTAGAGATTCCATTTTTAGTGGCTTTGACACAAATTTATATTGGGCAAGTCTGTCTCATGAGAGTACCACCTGGGGCCTGACTCTGCAGAATTCCACATCAATTGTTTTAGGCAAGGTCCTGTTGTGAGCATGTTCTGCACAGAATTCTTGCAATGTTTGACTTCAGTACATGAAATCAGGGGAGGATTTTGAGAAGTTTGATGCCTATTGTACAATGCCAATTAAAATGTAGTAAAGAGAATGTTTTAAAATTACAGCTTCTGGATTGAATTTGTTTTGCAAACACCAGTATGTCACAAGCACCAAACCGCAATGAGGCTTCCTGCTCTGAAATCGCACAGTAATTCTCTCGGGCTGACTTATGAATGCAGCTCCCACAGTGCCCTGCCCTGTCAGAGGTGTCACCTTTCAGATGAGACTTTGCCTGTTCTCTCAGATGAATGTGAAATATCTCGTAGCAATATTTTTGGAGAGGTGAATTACTCCCAGTGTTCTGGCCAATATTTATCCTCGGCCATCAGATTACTTACAGTTGTTTGAAGGCGTATCCTTGCTCAAATTGGCCATTGCCTTTCCTAGTTTACAGAAGTTTCATGTTAAAAGTGCTTAATTGATTGTAAAGCTCCTTGGGATCTTCTGAGGGAGACTTTAAAAGAATCTAGACACCAGACCGCAGATGCTGGAATAAGGAGCAACAAATAAACTGCTGGTGGAACTCAGGTCGAGCAGCATCTGTGGGAGGGAAAGAATTGTCGATATTTCAGGTCGATACCCTGCATCAGGTCTGATGCAGGGTTTTGACACAAAACATCAGCAATTCCTTTCCTCCCACAGATGCTGCTTAATCCACTGCGTTCCACCAGCAGATTGATTAGAAGAATATATTTCATTTTTAATACTGTTGATAATAACAATATTCAACTGCAGCAGCTTCATGCAGTGCAAGAGGAGCCGCATCATTATGCCAATGTATGCAATGTGCTGTCTTAAAATATCCTCCCAGCCATGATTTATTGTACAGTACAAGCCAACTCTTACAATAGATCTGATTTATTGTAAAACAATAAACTACGTGAACATACAAATTTATATTATTTTTACTCCCCACAGCTCACTGGGGTCAATTCCATTTTCACTTGTGCCATGTAGATTGGATGATACCATGATTTTTTTGATATACCACAAGAAAATATTGTCAACGTTTTGACGTTTAAGAAGGCTTCCTATCTGTAGTTGTTCAGAGATTTTTCCTTAACTTTAAAAGGTACAGACCATACCACAAAATGACCATGTGCCATGGTAAACACTAAGCGATGGAACTAAAACATTGCAGATACTAGAAATCTAAAATGAAAGCAGAAATGCTGGAAACGCTCAGCAGGTCAGACCAACATCCTTGGACCAAGCAATAGAGTCAACTTTTCAGGTCAAGGACTTTTTTTTTGTTAGAATTGGAAAAGTGGGAAGATGTGTGTTTTAAATTGTAGAGAGGGGGAAGTGGAGAGAACAGAGGGAGTGCCTGTGATGGGGTGCAGATCAACGTTGTCAAAGTAACAATTACTTTTAGTGAAGGGTCCTTGACCCAAAACAGCAACTCCTCACTGATGCCACTTGCCCTGCTGAGTACTTCCAGAATTTTCTGTTTTGTTATTGAGATGGAATCTGGAGCAATACACAAAGTGCTGGAGGAACTCAGCAGGTCATCCATGGCAAGAAGCTTCTGCCCTCTTCCTTTCCAGTCATGTAGAAGGATCTCTGCCCAAAACATCAACTGTTTATTTCCCTCCATGGGTGCTGTCTGACCTGTTGAGTTCCCCCAGCGCTTTTTATGTATTCTTCCCCTCCAGCATCAGATTTCTGAACAGTCCATGAACATTACCTAGTTATTCCTCTTTTACACTATTTATTTTTGTAATTTATAGTGATTTTTATGTCTTTGTGTCTTGCACTGGGCTGTTGCCACAAAACAACAAATTTCACAATATATGTCAGTGATAATAAACCTGTTTCTGACTCTGCTGATTATTTTCCATCTGGAAGTCGATCTGCTGCCCAAGGATGAACAAGGAAATTGGACACCATATGCAGAACTGAGACACCTGCAGATCTCCAGAAAAGAAATGCTTTACTCTCATTAAGTCCTAGATAAAGCTGGGCCAGATCTGTTATATCTGAATGTGAAAGTGGCTTGCATTTTGTCAGGTAGACTTCTCTTAAAAGAATGCTTTCCCAGAACAATAACACTGGCAGAAAAGCCGGATAACTGAATGATGTTGGCAGTGCTACAATTAAATCATTGGATTAAGATTTCAGAGGCCTGGACTAACAATCCAGAAGTGGAAGCCAAAAAATCTGCAGAAACCTGGTTAACTAAGAATATTGAAGGTTTGATCAGGGAAAAGAATGAAGTGTCTGTCAGGTATAGGAAATTGCTGTTGAATTCATCACTTGAAGTATATCGAGGATATAGAAGAACACTTGAGAAAGAAATTAGGAGGGCAATAAAGGGCTGTGAAGTGACTTTGGAAACTAGGATTAAGGAGAATCCTAAAACCTTTTATGAGAAGCAAGAGGAACCTAACGAGATTATAAAAATTTGAGGGGCATAGATAGGATAAATAGAATCTTTT
>JARFYF010000063.1:96377748-96388731 GCA_030265395.1 Rhina ancylostomus
CACACACACACACACACACACACACACACACACACACACACACACACACACACACACTCACACTATCTTAAAGGAACACTCACTAATAGTCCTAGTCCGTAACAGTGGGCTGCAGAAATATCTAGAACTGTACCCCAACTCAGGTTGATGGTGCACTGCTGGAATCTGTAGCATCATATCATGGCTAGGGTCAATGTTTTCAGAGGGGAAGAGGGAGATGGATGAAACATATTGAGGGCTTGGCCTTCCATTGCATTCATTCTTTTCTTTTTTCAATCTTTTTTATTAGCATTTTTTTCTTTTTTATTGCATTCATTCTAGAATCAAACAGAAAACATCTCCATGGAAGCCATTTTCCTAACTCCCTACCTGTTCAGGATTTCCTGCCGAGATGAAGTACAATTGTACGTAGTGAACAGTATTACTCTGAGTGGTGGAGAGGGTAATTGAAGCCTGGGGCTTGAATCTTGCACAATTGATTAGAGAGCAATCAATTGCATAGGAAAGTACTTCTAAAAGCAACCAGAAAGAAGTATTATCTCTTCTGCCTGCAAACATCTGCATCTCTCAGATTTGCTGTACTCCATGCCCTGTCTGGGGAGCTAACTGAAATCGCATATCACCAGGAAAATTAGGTAGCATGCTACTATGTCGTTTTACTGGACTGAATTCTATTCCAGCACTCCTTCACTGGGAGGAGATTTGCTGGCAAATAGAAACTTGAGATCACTGCTTAGGATGGCAGCATGCACAATGGCAGCACTTCTAAAATGCCACTTATCCGCATCAGATGAGGACATTTGTCATACCTTGGTGCGATGGGGCCATGAAGACATGGTTGCCCCTTTGCACTTCTGTGATAAGAACCAAAGATGAAGTATTATTCAAAGTGGTATTAATTTATTTATTTTTCTTCACTTGAACTGTTTCACTCTTCTTTAACCTCTGTTTATCTAGTCAACTTTTCCCTGACCATGTAAGATGATGCCCTGTCGTGTTTCTGCAACCTTCCCCTTGCTCTCAATTCAAAGGATGCTACGAGGCAGCTGGACTTCCCAATTATGTGTAGAACAGGGGAAAGGAGACAGGGCCCTCCCCCTGGAGCTACGGAGGAGCCTAGGTCAGCTTAGGAATAGTATTCACCTCCTGTCAGCACAGAATGAGTGAAGAAGTAGGGAAAAGAAAACCCAGCTTCTGCAACTAAGATGTTTGGAGTTGTACTCACATGTAGATCAGGTATTTGTCTTTAGGCCTGTTGAAATGCACTGTCCTGAGGCAACAGGGGCAGTTTGTGGCAGAAGCCTAGATGTGCTTCCATGTGCACAAACATAAAGAGTCTCACAGAGTACTTTATCTACTTATAAAAGGCCCATTAATGCATGTCGTGGATTCAAATGCATTTTTTATGGATCAGGTGCTGTATTTATATTAGCAGTTGATATATAAGCACTATTTACATTTCTGAGCACATTTAAGTTAACCAGCCATGAAAAACTTTATTACTGTAACTGGCATTATAGCATTCTTTGACATGTTAGTCCTTCTTATTTAACACATTGTTTATGACTCCCTCATTAAAAGAAAACTACTGTATATAAAAGCTATTCTCTGTGAAATACTCACTATCTTATTACGCCTTTTATTAAGCTCTCAAAGATCATAGAATGATGTGGAAATATTCTAGATTGGAAAGGACTGATTAAACCAGAATATAAACTATAAATAGGTTAGTGACTAAATACTCTGACAGCAGTTAAGTAATATACATCTAAGGCTATATGATCATTTAATGAAATGTTAGTCAAGGAGATTACTCAGAGCTATTCCCTCTTCGATGGAAGGATGACATAAACAGAATTCCCCTGCACATCCAGTGAAGCAGTGTCACTGGAGGGAGAGAAGCCCCCAAGAATTTCCCTCTCATTGGCTCATGGTCTTCTGAAGATCAACTAAAAACCAAGACTTTAATCCCAGTTTAGAATGACTTTTGCAGCTATTCCAGTTCCAAACATTTTTGATTATTATTGTCATCCTTGTCCTAAGAGGAACTGTAAAACAAAAGAAACACAAATGGTATCTAATTAAACCTGTTAGCAAATTAAATTTTTTTTGTTTGCCCATTAATAGAGAGTGTTATATATTGTAGTTAATTAACATGGGAATTAGGAAACTCAGTCTGACATTGTTACTCTGGACATATGGAGAATAATTTATTTAAACCATTTCCATGGACATTAAGTGACCTCAAAACACAAGGCGGTTTTATTAATTGACTGGTCCATCAGTAGACATTAGATTCCTATTATGCTAAAACATGTATTAATTTCTAACACAGATTTATTGTTGCTCTATTAGCCTTTATCATAACCTATGCCCTTCTGTTCCAGCTAGACCAATCTCTGTTTTGGAGTATGTACCATATTGTGCCCTTGAACCCCATGTCAGGAGAACCACAATCTTTGCATGCTTACTCAGCCATATGGGTCATGTCTGTAATCAGTAAATCTATGACAGATCAAGCTGATGGTCTATCTGCAGTAGGGCAATTAACACAGTGCTGGAGAGTCATGCATAAAGGGACTAGGAATTTGATGGGCCACAGATGACAGTAGCTTTTCCATATTAGATGACATGTTAGATACTGGAATACTACAGAATGCGAGAAGAATGCATTAACTGAACAATTTCTATTGTGTTCTGTTTAGGGCCCCTTGGCTGTAAATACTCTGTAGAAATTGGTAAAAATTCTAACTGCCTGGTGGGTGCAAAGGTTTACGATTTAACTGGAGAACAGCACAGACCCAATCTGTGCAGGCTTTGATTCCACTGCTAAATCAGTGAGGTTCAAGTTAGCTCCCTTGACTATGCAAAATAGTGGTTAGCTGAAGTTATTAACTTTTTTCTTATAAATCCCTCCAGGTAAATCACCCAGATGTTACGTTGTGAGTATTTGACTAAAATTCAGGTCATTCACAGAGCTTAGATTAGGATTTGCATCTTGCATTTCAGACTTGGCTGAGAGTGGTCATGCCTGGAAAATCCACTAACAAGGTTAAACTTGAAAGAAGGTCATCTTGAGGGGATGGGAGGGGTGGCAATAAGCAGCCCTGCTCCTTCTTGCCCACAAGCAGGATTGTCATAGCACTTAATTACTCTGCACAGCACTTCTCACCTATCTTTAGCTGCCTGGTTTCCTGAAGCTTTCACCCTGAAACTTTACAAATCCCAAATAAACATATTTATCTGTATAGAATGCTGAATTCTTAAGGATGCTGTTATACTTCAGGTATTGGATTTACCCAGGCATTTTTGTAATGGGGGTGGGCTGTAAACAAACCCAGTTGCATTCAGCTCCTCTTTGCATTGATTCTAATGACAGCCGGAATGCATCATGTTCAGTTAAATGCTTTTCTCCAGGTTTTCGACAGCTGGGTTTTCTCATTCTGTATGCAGGTTTATTCTTTCCAACAATTAGAGTCAAAACTAATTCTGTTAAAATATCAGGGTCTGTGGAATCTTGCTACCTTTAACTTTGGCTTTGCATAATATTGTAGATATCTCTACTTAATGCAGATGAGTTAGTATCATAATTTGTTTTAATTTATTCTGGAGTTGAATAGCTAACCTAACTCAAACCTTTGTCACTTTGTCCTGCTACTCTGGAGTGATGTGAATGTGGTGGTGCATCATTGGACCATGAGATTTTAGCAAGCTAGCATTGGACTTCAATCAAGTCTTCCATTTACTGTCTTGCTGCACTGTTAATCAAAGTTCCTCAGACACAGAAGTAAACCCTGGTGACCTGTTAATGGGCCTGATGGGTTAGAAGATACTTATCCTCAGAAAATCATTACTATTCAGAAACACTGATCATGCTCTATGGTCCATGCACTTTCAAAGAAAGAATTTCTGAGGCAGATTACAACACACTGACATGTCTGTATACCATACTTCATGAATGGTGACTGGGGATGAATTTCCTGGCAGCAAAACTTTAAGAATGCATTCTCAAGTTCACTCTTAACATACAATACATTTATATCTGTGTTTTACAGTGTAGGAATATGGTTACTAAAAAAACCCACAAAACAAATATTCAGAGACATGTTTTTCAAACACTGCCAGTGAATATACCAAATTCTATTTGCTATTGCAATCAGGCCAAAGAATGACACTACATCAAAACAGAAACCTACAGAAGGAGAGAGACTCAAAGAGGAATCTCTATGGAATACTTAAACACACACATCAGTCTATATTACAGTCTTCCTGAGGTGAGCCCTTGCTTCAGTTCTTCTGATGTGATTTGATAACCTCTTGCTTTTTTTTCTTATTTAACAAAGAAAGCAGCCGTCTTTCTAACCTGAAGATGAGTGAAATATTGACTCTCAGCATCTGAGTACCTTGGATTCTTAAGGAACCCTTCGGCTAGAAAATAACTATAAATTTTTAAACTTAAAACAGTGATGGACAATTATATAGCTGGTAAAGTCTTGGTAAGATTGCTCCTTTAGTACTTAAAGGTCTATGTATCCAGATCAGAGCTGTTAAATCAAACTAAAGGCTTTCAGGGGGAAATTTAACCCCAAGGATAGATGCATCAGGGGTAAATAGCTAGGTACAAATTTCAAAATTCTCAAACCTAACTCCAACTTTGCTCCAGGGTGTGTGCTAGGAAACTCTTCTCAGAGGCATTACCCCATGCTAAACTGATCCAAGGAAATTTTAACAGGAATTTAAAATTACCTTTCCCAACATGGACTTCATGCTCCTCAGGAAGCCATTTGGTGTAACCGGGGAAGATTGATTGACACATCATGCTGCTTTTTAAACCTCCACCTACCTTCACAATCACCACAAACTTTATCTCAATGTCTTATGCAGAACTCCAATTGTTGTTCGATCCTTAGTCATTTCTGTGAGATCAGTCCTGAATGAACTTTTCACTTGATTGCTCGTGTCTTAATGTTATGCCACACCTTCTAAATGCTCCAGATGTACTGTTTCCACTAAGATAAATCTCCAGCTTGTTTTCCCTATAGCAAACCATCCTCAGACTCATCTCCCCTTCTCCCACTCTCCCCCCTCCCTCCCTGTCTTTAACATTCACCTCCAGTGGAATTACTTATCTCCAAGGCTTAGCCCTAGGAGGACTGTACGCATCAGCATTCCTTTCTGTCTATCTAGTTGTGGCCTGACATGGCAAGGGTGGAATTTCTACTCACACCTGCACTCTTACCTCAGTCTTCCCAAAAGATTTATTTCTCATCTACATCCTGCCCTTCAAAATCTTTAGATAAAACACAGTAGCAGTTTTCATACAAATGCGGGCAATTCCCAGCTCTTCTTCACCACCACATCTCTTGACCACATTAAGCTGCCTCTTCAACATCCAGTACTGGATGGGAAGAGAACTGGGAAAGTCGGTCATTGTCTTTGGCCCCTATCACAAATACAGTTCTCTAACTATTGACTCTTTCCCTCTCTCTAAAAGCTTTCTGAAACTCAACTTGCCTGTTTGTACCTTGGTAGCCAATTAGACCCTGTCATACTCAAATGTATCAGAGAGGTGGGTGATGAAAGTGTGGGCATGCATCTATATCATCTCATGTTTTTAAGGTGATTGTTGGAGGAGCCCATGCCCTATCTTGCCATCTCTGCCTCCATCCTGTGCCTTTGTTATTTCTAAAGTTGCCGATTTGCTGCACGCCTGACTGGCTTCCCTTATTTCACTGTTGGTAAATACAAAATCATCCCAAACTCTGCTCTTTGTGTCCTAGCTTGCAGTAAGGCCCCATTCACTCTGTTCTCATTGACATACATTGATTCCCAGTGAAGCAACACCTTGATTTTAAGACAATGACCTCTGTTTTCAAATCCCTTTTTGGTCTTTGACCCAGCCCACACCCCACCATCTCTGCAATCTCCTTCTATCCTGTAATCCTTGACCTACCAATGGACTTTCAATTTTAGCCTCTTGGTCATCCGCAAATTTAATCACCATTAAGTCTGTAATTCCCTCCACAAATCATTTTGCTTCTCTACCTTTTCATAACATCTGCCTGCTAGACTAGTCTTTCAATAGTTTGCATCAATCTTTGATTGATATCATTCCTGCAAGTTGCCCTGGGAGGTCTTTCTATGTTCAAGGTGCAATATAAACATAAGTTTTGGGTGCTGTTTTATACGTTGTAATCCTCTATATAAGGTGTCTTTTAAGTTGCCTCCATTTAGTAGATCAAATACCAAAGAAGACTGTGGAGTACAATTGCAAATTGATAGATGAATATTAGTTTATTTTCCCCTACTCTAGTTCCTGTTTGTACCTTTCTCCCTTATTTTGTGCAATTGAACAGTTGTGAAGTTAGAATGTACTGGAATAATCATGTACAGAAAATTACCAACCATATTGAAGTACCTATCAACAGAGTGAGTGTGACCTTCTTTGCTTTTGAGGCCACTACCTGTCATGAAGAAAGCTCACACTAATGGGTTAAAGAGAGACTTTCAAGCTTTTCTTTCTTGGGGAGAACAGGGTTATAAATGAGCTGACTGACAATTGACTAAATCTGTCCTGTTTGCAGCAGACAGGTATGAGTGTTGGTCTCTGCAGGAGCCGTGTTCAAGTTTAGCTGTGCAGACTAACTGCAGGCAAGCTGTATGGCCCCATGCCAAGACTTTCTCCAGATGTAACTGGCATACAACAAATATGAATATTGTCAGGTTCACAAAGGTATATGCCTGGTGGGGTATCCTGATGTGATGAGGTTGCAATGACCTGGGGTTTTCTGATCTTTTCAATTTCTATTTAATAGCAAAGAAATCTTGTCTGCTGTTTTTTTTCATGTTAAAAAGGGCACTGCCTTACCCATGAAAGAATGCTTTTTTTGTTAGTCCAGTTATGCCCAAGAGAAAATGGAACATGTTCCAACAAATTCAATGCCACTCTTAAGATTGAGCAGAAACATATTGCTTAGAAATCTATCTTTTAACCTTTGTCATCAGGCAAACCATATGACCATCTTAATTTGTGCATCTGTGGAAAGGGAAACAGTCAATGTTTTGGGTCTGTGACCCTTTGTCAGGACATTCTGACAGAAGGTTGCAGACCCGGAGTTTTGACGGTTCATATTTCCGCAGATGCTGCCCGGCCTGTTGCATTTTTCCAGGATTTTCTGGTTTTATCTCACACTTCCAGCGTCTGCAGTTTTTATTGGCTTCATCAACCATCCTAATTTATCTTTTAATAGAGTACATCAGCAAGTGAAATCTGTGTTTAATTTTTCTCCCGACTCTTTGACCTTGGAAAACGTCTCGTTCTCAGGCAGAGGCAGCAGTCCCATGCAATCCATGGGATTGCAATATGTATTGTGTTACACCAAAGAAAATATTTTAAATTACCACTTGACCAAGTCAGCAGATGCTAAACATCTTCTGAAAACTTCAATCCAATGCAAGAGACAGGCAATATATTTATAAATTATAGATCAAAGGCTTCCCGAAACTTGGATTATCTTACTTTCAATAAGAGTTTGTCACTTGCTATTTCAATGACAACAGCTGAATTTCCATAAAATAGCAGGCATTTCATGGGAAAGCTGTCACGAAAAAAAAATGACACCAGTCCACCAGCCAGTGAAGGAAATTTTAGGATAGGTGACCAAAAGCTTGGTCAGATAGGTTCTTTAAGAAGAGCCTCAAAGGAGGAGACAGTAAGGAAATGAAGAGGTCTAGAGAGAAAATTACATAGATTGGGGCTTGGCCAATGAAAACATGGTTGACAATGGAACAATAACATTTTGGGATGATCACGAGGCCAGAATTGGAAATATTTTGAAGGGATCAAGGATTATTTGAGAACAAGAGAGAGAATTAAGTTGAGGGCAGCAGGTTTGAATGTGAAATGGCAGCGCCTGAATGAAGGGAACTTTTAGGAGTATCAGCCAACTAGGGAACTGGGAAGGGAAAATGGATGGTCAACAGCTTGTTTGGAATAGATTCGAGACTGCTGTTTGGGTGTACAAAATTCATTGAGTTTGGAGGGCACATGAGGGAACATTTGAGAGAAATTGGAGAAGATATGGAATTGGCATTTGGGTTTCGGACTATTTGAAATAATTGACTGCTATGGGAAAGGAAGGAAGCAGCAGGGAAGGAGGGGGTCTACGATATTGTTGCCATCATAGACATGGCTGAAGGGTGAGCAGGACTGGCAACTCAGCATCCCCAGATATAGAATTTTCAGGCGAGACAGAGAGGGGAGTAAAAGGGAAAGAGGTATAGCACTATTAGTCAAAGAACACATTACTTCAGTATTGAGGAAAGATGTCCAAGAAGGCTTCTTAAGTTTGGCTATATTGGTAGAGATTAGAAAAAGAAAGGGTGTTGTCTCTTTGCTGGGGGTGTATTACAGACTTTCCAGCAGTCAACAGGAGATAGGAACAGATATGTAAACAGATGTCAAAGAGATGCAATAAAAATAAGATTATTATACTGGGGGATTTCAATTTCCTGAACATTAACTTGGATTGCCTTTGCGTTAAAAGCTCAGAGGGGGTGGAATTTTTGAGGTGTGTCCAGGAGAGCTTGTTGACACAGTATATAGATAGGCTAAGGAGGCAAGGAGCATAACTGAACCTTACTTTGGGGAATGTAGCTGGTCAAATGGAGGAAGAGTTACTGGGGGAACATTTTGGAGACAGTGACCATAACTCCATATATTTTAAAGTGGTTGTGGAAAAGGATAGGGACCGCCCAGTAATTAAGATCTTAAATAGGAGTCAGGCTAATTTCATTAAAATAACAGTAACATTAACAGTAAAAGGGTGACTAGGTCCTCTTAAAGACCATCAGGGCCACCTATATGTGGAACCGCAGGAGAAGGCTGAGATTTTTAATGGCTATTTTTCCTCGGTGTTTATTAAGGAGAATATCATGGATGCAGAAGAAATGGGGGTAATAGCTAGAGGTCTTAGATCATATGCTTATAATGAGGAAGAAGGTACTGCAGCCTTGAAGCCCATTAAGGTGGGCAAATCCCCAGGGCCTGACCAAGTGCAACCCCCAGGGCCTGACCAAGTGCAACCCCCAGACCTTGTGGGAGGCCAGGGAAGAAATCGCGGAGGCCCTTGTAGAGATATTTGCCTCAGTGTTAGCCACTGGCAAGGTTCCAGAAGACTGGAGGGTGGCTAATGTTGTTCCATTGTTCAAGGGTAGCAAGGACAGGCCAGGGAACTACAGGCCGGTGAGCCTGATTTCAGTTGTAGGGAAGTTACTGGAGAGAGTTCTGAGAGTCAAGATCTACGATCACTTGGATAGTCATGGCCTGACCAGGAATGGTCAGAATGGTTTTGTGCGTGGGAGGTCATGTCTGACAAATCTTTTGGGAGTTTTTCGAAAAGGCAACTAAAAGGATAGATGAAGGTAGGGCAGCGGATGATGTCTATAGGGACTTCAATAAAGCCTTTGACAAGGCCCGGCTTGGCAGACTGATCTGGAAGGTTAGGTCGCATGGGATTCAGGGGGAGCTTGTGAGGAGCATTCATAATTGGCTTGATGATAGGAAGCAGAGGGTGATGGTTGAAGGTCGATTCTCTGACTTGGAAGCCTGTGACTAGTGGGGTACCCCAGGGATCAGTGTTGAGAACTCTGTTATTCATTATGTATGTATGTATGAATGTACATGGCACTATCAGCAAGTGTGCTGATTATGCTAAATTAAGGGGTCTTGTTGATAGTGAAGCAGATTACAATGAATTGTAAAGAGATCTTGATCAGTTTGGGAGATGGGCTGAGGAATAGCAAATGGATTTCAGCTTAGAAAAGCATAAGGTGATGCATTTTGGACAGTAAAACCAGGGCAGGACTTATACAGTGAATGGCAGTGCACTGATTACTGTTGTGGAATAGAGGGACCTGGGAGTACAAGTGCACATTTCGCTGAAGGTGGCTGTGCAAGTAGACAGGATGGTGAAGAAGGCATTTAGCACGCTGGCCTTCATCAGTCAGGACATTGACTTTAGGAGTAGGGACGTTATGTTGCAGTTATATAAGTCATTGGTGAAGCCACACTGGGAGTATTGTGTGCAGTTTTGGTCACCCTGTTATAGGAAAGACATTGTCAAGCTGGAGAGGGCACAGAAGAGATTTACGAGGATGTTGCCTGGACTAGAGGGCCTGAGTTAGAGGGAGAGGTTGGCCACCCTGCATCTTTATTCCTTGGAGCACAGGAGAATGAGGGATGACCTCATAGAAAGAAGTTCATAAAATCATGAGGAGTATGGATAAGGTGGACGGTCATAGAGTTGGGGAGTCCATAACTAGGGGGCACCGATACAATTAAGAGTGGAGAGATTTAAAAGAGACCTAAGAGGTAACTTCTTTACACGACGGGTGCCGAGTACCTGGAATGAGTTGCCTGAGGAAGTGGTTGAGGCAGGTACAGTTGCAACATTTAAGAGGCATTTGGATAAGTACGTGGAGGTAAGGGGCTTCGAGGGTAATGGGCTGAATGCAGGCAACTGGGACTAGAAGGGAGGATGCTGTGGTTGGCATGAACCAGTTGGGCCAAAGGGCCTGTTTCCGTGCTGTATTACTCTGTGACTCTATAAGGGAGGACCTGGCAAAGGTAGATTGGGAGCATCTGCTTGCAGATAAGTCTACATCTCCACAGTGGGAAGCATTCAAAGGAGGCGTGTTCAAGGCCATTATGTTCCTGCAAAGGATAAAAGCCAGGGATAGCATGTAAAGGCCTGGCAATAGGAGACATGGAGTGATGGTCGAGGATTAATTTTGCGAATAGAACAGTACAGCAGAGCACGGGCCCTACCACCCACGATGTTGTGCAGACCTATATACACCTACTCCATGAGCAATCTAACCCCTCCCTCCTACACAGCCCATAACGCTCCATTTTTCTTACATCCATGTGCCTATCTAAGAGTCTTTTAAATGTCCCTATTGTATCAGCCTCTACCACCACCC
>JARFYF010000063.1:96417525-96431506 GCA_030265395.1 Rhina ancylostomus
TCTTTGGAATGTGGGAGGAAACTGGAGCACCCGGAGAAAACCCACGCAGACACAGGGAGAACGTACAAACACCTTACAGACAGCGGTGGGAATTGAACCCGGGTCACTGACGCTGTAATAGCGTTATGTTAGCTGCTACACTACCATGCTGCCATATTGCATTAAAGCATCCCAGTCCAATCTAAAGGACTAATGGAGGGTCTCACACTTTGGTTATTAAGTGAAAAGACAGAAAAGGATTCCCCACTTCAATATACATCTGCCCTTATACAACCCATAGGACAAGCCTTCCCTCAGTATATGGACTTCAAGCCACACTATTATCGAAAGAACATTGAGGCAAATGACAGCTTAGTGCAAATTCTAGATAATCCTCTGAATTTCCAGATAACTCTGGTCAGTTAGCTTCCAGATACGAGGCTTCCGTGGCTTCATGAGGAATGGATATTTGTTTTTTTATCCCTGTTCTGACCAAATTCTGGAAGTGAAGATAAGAGATTAAAGGTGTGAAATTTGCTGCTGTTTCAACGCACAAAGAAAACTAAGTGAATTATCATCTAGGTCTTTAAAATATTGAAATGGATGGAGACCAAAACCATTTAACATGATCAACAATGTAAAGTTCCAAACCACAGCACAAATAGGAAGGGGTTTTAGAAGTGTCCAGGTTATTATAATATTTCAGTCATATTCTGAGTTTATCTACTGTCACTGTGAGGGAGCCCATAGCATTTCACAATGGTTCAATGGAAAGTGTTACGTCAACCAACTGAATGATCTATTATTACATACGTTTTCCTACGGTAGTTTACTTTCATTCTATAACAGAATATGAACATGTTTTGTTTTCAATTGTTCCATTAAAAATGCCACATGGAGATTATCAGCCACAATGGCACTGTAGCACTCCTGTAATTGCTGATTGAGTATGCATTGCATCATAGTATAAATACTATGTTCTCCAGTTTGCCTGCTTGTGAGATTCGTGCCCATATGCACTGCAACTTAACGACTATATGGTGCCTTTAACATAGTAAAATTTCACAGGTGCATATCACACAAAATTTTGACATCAAGCCACACAAGGATGCAATTGACCAAAGAGTATAGGGAAATTGGACAAAGTGTTGAAGGTTTATTCAATGGTCAATGGAGACTATTAAGGTTCACAGCTCAAATAATTTATCACTCTAAATGAGCCTACAGCACAAAATTGCAACAATTATGGCTCTGAGAGAGATAAAAATCGATAGTACAGGCAAATTCACTAGCACGGTAGGGTCAAAGAGGGGGAAGGGCCTCCTCCTCAAATCAAGAGTCATGGCAGTGTTAGTGCAGGAATCAAAGAGGAAAAAATACTTTCGTCCAAGCTTGTTAACATTCAGTACAATGAATATTAAAAAAGTGTACCTGTCCTTGAGGAATGGACTCTTTCATTCCTGGAGATACATAAGGACCAGAGAGGCTAGCTGTAAGATATGTTAACAAAATGACTGGCATTGTTGGAAGAAGAAAGAAAAAAATCTTGAAACAATATGCATGATGGATAAGAATCACTCGTGGGTGTTCAAGTTGTCACTCTGGAGAATTCAAAAGCAGCACCAATGATTCAGTTTTCTGCAGAGAAGATATGCCAAGAAGTCCCTGTGGCTGTTTAGAAACTACTTCATTCTGAAGTTGGGTAACCGCAATCCATAGATTATATGGTTAGTCCCCAGAAGAGGCCCTTTGTGCTGAGGCAAACTTCATGTTTACTATGTTTACTAACTTCATGCTGGCAAGGTTAAGAGGTCAATATTGGAAGGATAGCCCATCAGGTTTGTTCTTCTGGGTATGTAGGCATCAGGAGCTCCTGATCATCTTCTTGCCAGCTCCCCCAATCCCATCCCATCAGAGCCATGCGTGAGCACCTCATACTGTGGCTGTGCACGGTCCCAGCTGTCATTCATTTATCGACCTTTGACTCACCTGGAGAACGGAGGGGAGGAAGGCAGAGTGAGGGGCAGCAGCTCAGAGAGGGGGCAAGAGAGGAAAGGGACCACAGGAGGGAGAGGTTGGTGTTGAGGAGAGAGGAAGAGAATCGAAACGGGCAAAGGACAGGAAATTAGTAAGGGGAGAGGACAGGGAAATAGGTGAGGAAAGGACCAGGATCAGTGAGAGGGAAGAATGGAAGAGACAAAATCGACATGGCCACCCAGACATCCCAATCTGCACTCCTAGCATCCATTGCACATGCACACTCCACA
Organism: Rhina ancylostomus; assembly: GCA_030265395.1. Classification (NCBI taxonomy): domain Eukaryota; kingdom Metazoa; phylum Chordata; class Chondrichthyes; order Rhinopristiformes; family Rhinidae; genus Rhina; species Rhina ancylostomus. The sequence goes on from JARFYF010000063.1 coordinate 96,419,772, forward strand.
CACTCCTCTTTTCACAGCCCCCAGTGAAAGTGGATAGTGAGTCTAAACAGTGCTATCGTATTATTTATAAACTGCATGTGAATGTTCTTCAATAGTGTAACTTCACATCTGTATTTATCTGCACATTAGGTTTGCAATTGTAAGTGTACTTGCAATCAATAAAATACAGGCTGCTAAAATAGTTACACTGTACAACCTACATTTTCTATCCTGCTATCCAGTGTGTCTCTGAATTTAATTTACAGAATACAATCCTCCTATTCTGAAATAGCATTTGGATGATGATACAATTGCTTTGGGTCTTCTGGGGGTGCAGGCAGAGTTTTAGAATTGTTAATAAAATATTTCTACCATGCTTTATTAGGGGCTGGAAGGTATCCTGGAATGAAACATAACTACAGCAGGAAATGAATCTAGAGCCAGAGTTATGACTGAAGTGATGTGAAGAAGGACTGTCTGTCTTTTCCGCACTGGTGATAGAATGAAAGAAAGTGTCCCTAGTGGGCACAGGTTGGCAGTTCAGAGTCAGTGGAGAAAACTAGGCATTTGGCTAATTAAAAGCTAATGCCCATTTTAATGATGGAACATGTCATCATAATCTCTGACAGGACTGACTGCCCTTTAGCACTGATGACCATATCTGGATGCTGTTGAATCCTTCAATTTTTGAAATATTCTTTAATTTTTAATATTAGAATTTGTCTATACATGTATTGCGAGCAATGCATTTAATCATTGCAATCCCCTTATTCTTTTTGCTTTTTTTCACAATCCTTTATTTTTTATCTATGTTAAATATGGAAAATTTAGTCTATCACATACATGAAAAACATGCTTAATCTAACATTTTTCATCATGCTTAAGCAGTAAATCATTAACAATTTTTACAGTAACAGAGATGGATGTTTCTTTATGCCGTGATTGATATCTGGAAGCCAAAACCCTGCATAATACTTTAACTGCTATATTGATTCCTCTCTATTTTGCTACGAAGCAAAACCAGGGCTATGTAGGATCTTAACATGCACAGCACTCACGTATCTTGTCTACTCACTAAAAAGAGGAGATTACAAAGGGGCAATATACCCCAGAGGGGTCCCCTTCGTCAGAACCTTGCCTGTCAGCCTGGCTTCTCATTTTCCAAGCCCTCATCTGATTATTATTGTACTGACTGAATAAAAATAACCTTGTATCTGTACATGAATCATGAATAAAACCCTTTTATTTCATCAAAGGTTCTGGCAGGTTTATAGTCTTTTGCAATGCATGCGGGATGCGAATGACATACCTTTAATTTTGCTGACAAGCTTGTCGGGGTTCTAATGAAAGAAAAGGGAGTATAGGAGTTCTCACAAGGTTTAGCATTTGCTTTGTGTGAAGATATTTTTCACCTTGCCATTGTGATCTGGCAGCCACTGATCTTAGTAATGAACTCTTCAATTATGTCCAGATTCTAACTCTGGAAGTATGTCTTGATTACAACTGCAATGCCAGTAATTATTATCCCTACAGCTAATGAGTCAATACCCTTTTACCTGCAGATGTACTTTTAGCAAACTGAAGAAACAACACAAAAGATAGAAAAATTGAGAGGTGGGAAACAATGAAAGTGACCGTGTTAAAGTATGAGAAGAAAGATAATGATATTAACCTTTTAAAGACTCCAGAGTAACATTGTGCAAATTGAGGCTCTGGTTATTTGATTTGGGATGTTCTGAATATTGCTGATAAATGTTTCTTAAGTCATGTTTTAGTAAAAATTACAGAAAAAACACCAATGTGTGCATTCACTGCAATTCTCTGGTTGTTTTATCCTTTAAGTCACACCTTATGGTGATCTGTTCCTACCAGACTTCATCGGCACGTGAATGTATAAAATAATTTTTGAATCATTATTACACATGTTGATGTGAGAACAAGCTCACGGAACTTACAGGTAAGTTCAGAACGTTTCATGAGATTCACAGCTTCTGTAATGATGGCAGTGGAAGATGTTGAGAATGTTGCAAATTTTATGGGTTATGAGTCATATTTTCACACATGTAATCTTGCTTTTCTTCATTACTATGGAAGATCACTACTAAAAATTCTGAAAACATCACTAATGTGATAATGGGACAAGCTTTAATTTCCTCCACCTGACGAAAACAAGATGGGGCTCAAAATAAAAGTAAATTATATTGATCTTATTGGCAGCTTAATCTATCACACTGGCTGTTATCCTCTCGGACTGATTCTTGTGCAGGTCAGTCCAAATGCCTGCCAGTTTCCCAAAGTGGATAGTTTGTAATTTGCAAATCGGCATTCTATAACTTATGATGACCAATTAATTATTTCTCTGTATCATACTGAGATAACTAGAAAATTCCAAGGCTCTTCACAGGAGAACTATCAAACAAAACTTGACTGAATGCCATGAGGAAATCTAAGAGCAAATGAAGAGTGTCTTAAAGAAGGAAAAGAGAGGTAGAGAGGATTAGGCATTTAGAGAGGGAATACCAACGTTTAAGTACTTGGCAGCTGAAGGTACGGTCAACAACGGTGGAACCATTAAATTTGGGAATAATCAGGAGGTCAGAACTTTAAAAGGAGGTGTTTCAGTGCGTTGCATGGGATATTACAGAGAAAAGACAAGGGTAAGGGCAAGGAGGGATTTGACACAGGTGAGCATTTTAAAATTGAGTTGTTGTTCAGTAGGGCAGTGAGCACAAGGGAGGCAGGTAAATAAGACCATGCAAATGAGAACACAGGCAGCAGGACTTGGATGGCCTCAGGATTATGGAAAATGGGAGAGCAGCCAAGAGTGCTTTGGGATCATCATGTCTTAAGGTAACCAAGGAAAGGATAATAATTTCAGATGCTAGGCTGAGGTAAAGACAGGAAATATAATGACATTGTGAATATCTGATGGAAGCTTAGCTAGGGTCCGTATTATTCATCAAGGTTGCAAACTATGTGATCCAGTCTCAATGAATTTCCAAGGAGACAGAAGGAGTCAGATACAAGAGAACAGAGTTTGTGTTGAAGACAGAGCTACCAAAATGTAGTTGGAAGAGATCCTGCACTACTGAATGTCAGATAAACAGTGGAGGAGTTGGCAGAGGTGTTGCAGGCAAGAGTATAAGACTATAATTATCGTTTTAAGGCTCTAAAGGGCGCAGCTAATGAAGCAGTCTGCCAAATGTTAAACTGCCTTCTGGTGAAGCCTTGAAGAACAAGCCCACTAAGGAACTTCAGGTCTGTCTGAGATGTCCTGGATATTGTTCTGCTCTCCAGGAGGTAATCACCAGTCCCCTCTTTCTTCTTGGAACTGCTGAGCTACAATGGGGCACTCACCAACTGGTCACTGATTGTAGGCAGGATGAAAGTGAAGCGTAGGCTTCAAATTGGCTTTGAATTTCACGGTGATCTGCTGCCTACCACTTTGGCACACGAGGTGAAAATCATCTCTTTAGTTTACCTGTTTTGTTATTTATTTTCAGTTGCTCATTGAAAATATTGAAGACAAAATTATTTTCTGACATGAATCCAAATATTATCCAAGTGACACTGAGATATACAAGTTGCCAGCAACATAATGAACCAATCAGAAACTGAATGTGTTCAGAAGATCACGTAGCACTATCAACGGCAGATCGTCAGGGTCTAAGATAGGTCCACAAAACAAAAAAAAAATCACAATTTTTCAAATTATACATTTCTAGTGATTTTATTTGATAAAGAAAATTGCATTCATAAATGAAAATCTCACTAATAGCAAGGCTATGCTGCCTCCTTTCATTAATGAAAAAATCTATAATTTCCTAACTGGAGAAGTTCTTGAAGACTTGAATAAAAATAACATGTGTGGACATTGGCTACAGATTGAAATGACATATTTGTGATGGTTCTGGTGGCGGAATGGTCTACCAGAAGTCACTGTCTGTGCTCAGACCTGTGAAATCACCTCTTAAGGAAGCATAGGCAGCAAGAATCCATGGAGCTAATTACCCCAGCAAACGGCAATACTGTAAGAGTATCAGAGGGAATATTAGACTGTCAGAACCACTGATACTCTACTCTTGGTATGTACCTATACCGATTATACCAAAGGGGGTTGAAATCATACTGTGTGATATGAATAACAAGCACATTAATGCATTGGCATAAAATTTCTCCGTCCATTATTTTTACAGAGCTACTGGTCCATTTATTTTAAATGGGTGATTGATTTCATTAAAATAGTGGGCCAAGGAATTTCATATGAATGTTATTATCATCACATAGCACAATTTCAATAAGTGTTTTAAGTGAGGAAGCTCATTTTTAACTTTTATTTCTCTTTTCTTTAAAAAAAATTGCATGAACTGACTGTACATTAAAGAGCACCTATTTCCTCTGGTATAGTTAGTGACTTGGGATTGAGGGATTGTGAGCATCTGCATCAGGCCTTTCTGTTCAAAGGATTCAATTAAAAAATAATTACCAAAAGATTTGTGTAGTAGAACATGACTGAGCCGAATGAATTGATGTTTCCTTTTCATCTGTGATAACAATGAGCTGCTTCCTTAATTAAAAAGAAAACAGAAGTTTGCTTCTGTGTACAAGAGTAAGAACTATATTTGCAGTGGGACTGTGCCAATAACTAAGCCCTTCTGAAGCCTGTGCACATGAACCTGGTTGCTTTCTTGAGCCCTCTTTACCAGTTTTCAGTTTGTCAATGATAAGGAGAGTCATTAAAACACATTAAAACATTCAACCAGCCTGCAGCATTGCTCACCCACCAAAGCTGCTGGGTATGGTAGTATGGTGAATAAGTTATTGAACTAGCTTCCAGAGTTTTGGACCACTGATCTAGGAACAGAAGTACGAATCCCACCATGGCAGCTGGGGAATTTAAACATAAGTAATTAAATAAAATTTAAAAAAAACTAGTCCCAGTAACAGTAACCATGAAACTACTGGATTGTTGTAAAAACCCATCTGGTTCACTAATTTCCTTCAGGGGAGGGAATTTGCCGTGCTTACCCAGTCTGATGTATATATGACTCAAGGTGCTCCAGTGCAGTTGACCCTTAGCTGCCTCCTCAGCACAGGGCAATTAGGAATGGACAATAAATGCTGGAATTGCCATCCTGAGAAGGAATAAATGAAAAGAATGGTATTAGTGACAAAGTCCCTCCTGCCCGTTTACTGATTTTGGAAAGTGTAAGAACATTTCATAGAAGGTATAAACTCTGCAGTTCATCATTTGGAACATTATTGCAAAAAAAAAGCCCATAATTGAAATTGCTATGTGGTTACACCAGTACTGGTAGCAGTGAGCAATGTAAGCCACAATGGTATTCATAGGGAATGTACCATGTATCACCAATGTAGAAAGAGAGACAGACAGAAGCTTAAGGATGTGGACATGGTTACCAAAAGATTGATTCTCCACTCCCAGCTCCAAAGTTATTATTTCACTTAAATACTGCATTTAAATCCCGGTCTGATGTTAAGTTTACAATATAAATGAATTTAGGAATAAGTTATGGCTAATTTGGAGATATTTTAAATTCACCTCAAATGTGACACTGTAAATCCTGTCTACCTAAAACACCAAGGAGGTGGATATCAGGTTAACATTAATAGTGATATTTTTGGAACATTTTAATGGGAAAGAGTTAATAGGCTGCAATGGCAATTAACTCCGTAGGGTGATATTCAACAAGGGTGAGTACAGTGCACACACATTAGATTTTGGCTCGTAGTAATAGTTTTTCATGGACCACAGCACTTCAAAGAAGTGAATTTAAATTCAAAACATGGATCTTAAAAGAAACTATTTAGGAAGCTTTGAAACATCCTATATTTCAGTGTCCAGAACTTGATTAAACTAATTAAGTCAGGGATGATGTAAACGTGTAACAGTTCACAACCACTTGTATGGCTGTAATTACTTTGCTCCCTCCTTTTTCTTGATCGGTCTATGAAAGCGACTCCCCAAGATTTCCAATGGTGGACAACAGTGAGAAAAAACAACAAGTACTGTGTTTCCATGAATTGCTAACTGAACAGTCCAGAATTCATCTTTTCTGTTAAGATATAAATACTTACTTGGACGTTTAACTATTTTCTCAAGAACTGATATTGCTTTGATCCTCGAGCAAGGAAGGCAATCAGATTGTTGACATGTCAGTATCTCTATCAATAATCTACATTTTAGAAGGAGTCAGAGCTAGTTTTAGATGCAACACCTACAAGAACTGCATAATCACACAACCGTGAGGTGTACAGAAGAGAAGGTTGCACATTTCTATCCATTTTACCTTTCATAAGCGTACAGTAATAAAAGTTATGTTTCTGTACACATATTGATTAAGTACTAACTAATTAACTGACCTTATGGGAATATTCACAATCTCAAATGAACTCTCAAGCAAAATGTGGCTTACGTTTTGTGCTAACAATAGCACACTGATACATCTCATCAACAACCAATGGCATGAGCGGTGCGCCAATGACAGCACATGGATAACCCCATCAGCAACAAGCCACTGAAAACCATGTAGGAACTTGACTTTTGGCTCTTTTGCCAAGTGACCACTTAAAAACATAGAGGCCATACAATTAGAAGCTCATCACTTGAAGTATAATTTAGGATTGCGTTCAATACTAAAAGCATAACAAAAACAAATTGGTTTGCATCTATTTTTGCGATTAGCAGCTAATTCAGATCTGAACCACATGAATTGCTGGAGCATCAGGTGCATGAGAAAATGATTGGTGAATGTCCCAGAAACATCTGCATCTGTCAAATGTGTGCTCATGAGTTACTCGCCATTCGAGATATAATCTGCAAGTGACTAGACCAGTGGATTTTATTTTCAGTAAAACATGAAGAGTAAACAATACTTATGAAAATATTTTTTTAAAATTTCTTCCATTTATCGAGCATCTTTCATGATACCCAGTCTTTCTCCCCAATCTAAATGAGCACAGTAGAGTGCTCATTATAGAGAAATTGCTGGGTTCTGGCTATAACTATTAACTATTAACTGGGGAATGGTTTGTTGGAAGTTGAATGGTCCAGCAGAGAGACACATTTGTTATGACAGTTTGGTACATGCATCATACTGTATATTGTGGCATTTTCTATATGGAAACAATATTTTTCATTTGCCTCATCAAATCTAAACAATGTGGACAGGTGCCAAATTCATACTTCACAAACAGCCCCTGATGTGCATGGCTATACCAGTTAATACAATGTCTTCTATTTGTCTTGTAATCTTAGAGTGTTAGTACAAAACATATACAAAATATAATGCAGATCAGCATTGGACTAGAATTGTTTTATCATATCGACCTTTTAAAAATATGATTTGAGCTATAACATGTCCATATGAGTTTAGTCATCTCCCATCCTTCTGTATTTATTTATAGGCTTCTGAATTGTGTCACAGAACCTCACTCTGATTCTGACAATGGAGAAAGTTAAGAATTTTAAAATGATGGCAAAATTAAATGAAAAAGGTATTCACCAGTTCAAGACAGGCTAAAATTATGATCAAGCTCATAATAAATGTGACCTCAACAGAATTGACACATAAAATTGTTATTTAGAAGCATCCTGTGGAATGGTATCCTGTGCAAATATTTCAGAGCAAAACAAAGGCCCTGTTTGATGCAGCGCATTGCATTATCCAGGGGAGAAGAAAAGTATGCAAAGTTTCAATAAACAGCTGTAGTGCGCTAAAGGAAGGATATTAATTAAGAGAAGGATTTGGTCTGATTCAGTCTTGTACATAAGACAAAAGGTTAAGTAAATGCCAAGGTAGGTATGCTTAATCAAACAATGGATATTAGTTTTAGATTCATTAATGCTAGCTGAGAAAACAGAGGAAAATTGGAATCTTGATTGCTAGAAAATCAAGAGGACAGAGCTGTTTCTGTTCAATCCATATCTAAATTAGCCTCATAAGAGGGCTAAGAGTACCCAATTAACAGTATTAGGTGGGACATCTGAGAATGACATCTTCCCAAGACTGAGATCATGCTCTTTTACAAATTGGAGACTTTAAACAATTAACAGCAATAAGCACAGATTTAATATTAGAAAAAAGCCCCTAATAATAACCCAAATAGTCTTAACCAACCTATACAATTAGAATCTCTTGACACATTAAAGGCAGTTCACTGTGATAATAAATATAGTACAAATCCAGAGGCACTCATATTACAGTGCACTTAACAGAAATTGAGAAGTTGATCATTATTAACATGAATGATTAATGGGAAACAATCATTGTCACAATCAATCACCTCCTTTGGAAATTGCAATGGTACAAAGACACAAAGTATTTTTGTTACCAGCTATTTATTTTCCAAATGCTCTGTCTCCCTTTGCCTAGTGCTTTTGAGTTTCAGATTGAAGGTTTACTTTGGGTCGAACTATTAACTACCTTCTGTGTTATGATTAAATCCTGACACAATATTAAACTTCATGGTTTCAGCTATCTCAATAAAATTCAACTGAAAGTTGGATGACTGGAAACAAGTAGTTGAATTTTATGGGTACAGTAGCGTGATTGTTGTGTCTGAAGACTCATAATCCAAAGGCCTTGATTAAAACTCCAGGAAACATTAATTAGAGAATTAGAATTTGAATAAAAATATGGAATAGGAATCTTACATTAGTAAAAACTTTTTGAGACTCCATAAAAAATGGGTTACTGTTATGCATTAGGGGTATCAGTAATTTGGTCTGCTAGAGTCTGACTATGTATGACAACAGACAAATGTATTTGACCTTCAATGCACTCTGAGGTGGCCTATTGAACTACTGGTTGTCCTGGGAGGTCCATGCTCAGCATGTTCTCTGGAAAACTAGGGAAGGACAACAAATGCCACTATTTTGAAAATGAATTTTAAATAAAACAGCCCATTTTAAAAGTGAAATGAGCTTTTATTTTTTTTCATTTTAAACTTCTTAATGAGTGAAAACATCTTTGTTTAGGAATATGGAAGCAATATATAGGAACCTAGTTATTTGACAACTCACTATGTCTATCTGTCTGTGTGTCTGTAAGTTGCAATTAAAAATTTGGCTATATTAGGTCATTTCATTCAGCAATTTAACTTACCTGTACTTTTAATTGGTACATCCTGTTCTAACGCAAACGTTGGTGAGATATTGATGATATTTTTAAAAACAGGATAATTTACACTCTATATCCATTGTGTAAATGGAATTTTTTTTTCTCTGCTGTCAGAAAATAGGAGAAAACATTTGTAAAAGAGGCACATTGAATGCCTGGAGTATGTTGGGTTATCATATTGTTGAAATGATCAGTGGTCAAATCATCTGATACTGGTAAAGCTGCTGGTAAAAGAAATACAATATGTTGAACTATTTGTTGAGGACAATGATCAGTGGTCAAATCATCTGATACTGGTGAAGCTGCTGGTAAAAGAAATACAATATGTTGAACTATTTGTTGAGGACATTGAATGTTATATTAGATATTATAAAAAGCTTTGCAAGTGTCTTATAAGGAAGAGGTTTGCAAAACTATTCATAGATCCTAAGAGGTAGATAGAAGTTGTTATAATGGGTAGTAGGAAATGACAGGGACTTTGAATAAATATTTGTAATCTGCTCTCATTGTATATAATACAAATGACTTGCCAGAAATGATTTAAACTCAACTTTCTAATGAGAGTCTGAAACTTAAACATGAGGGAACTTAATGGGATTCAAATTCAACATATCAGCCAGAGCTGATTGTCTACAAGGGTTTTAAGTTTTGTACAGAGATGGTGGCTGCTTTGCTTTTGATTTTCCAGAATTCCCTAACTTATTGAATGGCTCCTACGTACTATCAGGTAGTAAATGTAAATCTATTGTTCAAGAAAGAAGGAAGAAAGAAAGCAGGGAGCAACTTAACAACATAATTAATAATGAAAATGCTGAAAATTATCATTAGGGATGAGACACAGGGCATTGAGAAAAATTACAAAGCAATTAGTCAGAGTCAGGAGAGTTTTGCAACAGAGAAATCCTCATTGACAAATCTATAAGAAGCAGATAGATCAGTGGAAGTAATGCATTGTATACCTAGATTTTCACAAGGCATTTGATAACATTTCATGCGAGAGGTTGCAACAAGTAATAAATTAACATGGAGTAGGGATCAGTTAATTAACAGAAAATAGAATGCAGGCCATTTTGAAGATGACTGGCTGTAGTTATTTGGGTGCCACAAAGATAAGTGCCTGGATCTCAGCTACTTACAGTCTAGATCAATGAGGAGGGTGAGGCAATGAGTCTAATTTTACGAATGATACTAAGGCTGATGGGAATACAAGCGGTGAGGAGAATACAAAGTGGTACAGACCAATTAAAAGATTGGTCGGGAAGATGGCTGATAATGTGAAGACATGTGAAATTATCCTGCTAGTGGAAAGAATGGAAAAGAAAAATATATTTTAAAAGGCAAGTGCATTGTACATGCTGGTATTTGGAGGGATTTAGATGTAAATAAATCATTGACAGTTAACATTGAGCAAGAGTGAGAAACTAGAAAAGCAACTAGGATATTGGTCTTTATGCAAAAGGATTTGCGTGTAAGAGTAAGAAATTCTTACTGCAATTATATAGACTGACTGTATATATTTGGTGCGATGCAAGAAAGATGTACTGAAGTACAACAAAGATTCACTAGATTGATTCGTGGTATTAGAGGGATCTTCTGTGGGAAAACATACGGCAGGGTGGCTTATGTTCTCCAGAAAGAAAGGCGATCACATTGAAATGTTTAAATTTTTAAAAGCTTTGACAGACTAGATGTTGTGAAATCATTTCCCCTTGCTAGTGTGACTGGAAGCAAGAATCATGGTCTCAGGGTATGAGGGAGTGTTATTTAGGACTGAGATAAGTTAAAGATCTTCACACAGAGGACCATGAATCTTTGAGTTCTCTGAGGGGACTTGGATCCTTAGAGTAATCAAAAGTAAGAGCAAGTGTCCGTAAGACACAAATGCAATGAAAAAAGATTTGCATGCAGAAATGTGGCATCATGTAGATGTTCGTGTATGAAAGGTGGAGCAGACTCAGTTGATTTATTCCTGCTATGTTTGGTTATGCTTTTAATCCATCTTAAACATTGCAGCATGATTATATTAAAATGCTTGTCCATTACATCATCGGTACACAATCAAATGCTGTGTTCACCTATTGTACAATCTGTGTTAATGTATGTTCATTGCACTTTGTGTTAATGTATGTTCATTGCACTTTAATATTATAAATAGCCAGAGTACTAGAAAAAATATTGATGTCCAGAAACTTCTGTTTGTTAAAATAATTTGTTAACTTGGCAAAAATATTTCTTGAATACAGTGGATAGTTCAAAAACTCTTCACATTAAAGCTTGACCATTTTCATCACAAGATGGTCAGTAATTGAGCAAGTGTCTATCTATGCCACACAGTCATGTACATAACACATACACTGTCATCAATCAGCAACAATAATGACATAATGACATTGTTGGCTCAGCAAGCAATCAGGCTATGTTATGAACTATCAGTAGATCAGCTTGTTTATCATTTGAGGGAGAACCTATGATTTATTAACCTTTTCCTTGTGGAGGTTATTGTATCTGATATTCACTTGTCTATCATTATCCACATTTTACATGTTCATGGCTCAGGTCTGATAAATTCAATTGTAAAAATCATTTTTTATTAAACAGATGGAACAGCTGTTC
>JARFYF010000063.1:96449327-96460315 GCA_030265395.1 Rhina ancylostomus
GACATAGAGTTTAAATTTAAAAGTGTAGAATGATTATAGTAAGGGTAATGAGTAGATCTGTAGAGAGCAGCTTGCAACAAGTCGCCATGCTCTGGCATCATCTTGCTCATATCTATTGTCTTTCCACTCTCTGTTCTAGCTGGGATGTAGAAAAATCACATATGTTTGGAGTCTGCAAAGCATCAACAGATCTGCTGTGGTGAATCCTGTGGTGGAAAGTGACATTTTCTAGGAAACATGAATGGTAAATTGGCTAACCAATGATTTGGGGTTAGACCAGAACTGCCTTAGAAAGACGTCTCTTCAAAGCCTTCTTCAGAACACATACAGAACTCTCAGTTGCTGGATGGTAAGGGGGAATTTTGATACCAAAACTCCTCAAGAAGTGTTCGAACAGATACAACCTAAATCGAGGTCTGTTACCTGACACCAATTCATGACATGTGGGAGTTGTGAAAATCTCAGCTCCCTGATTGTAAGTTCCGGTGTTGTGTGTGATCCCACATGTCAAACTTTGATCAACTTGGAATGAGAGTTGATAAGGAGATGAAAGTGTTCCATACCTTTCTGGCAAAATCTGACATGGACTCTCTGAAGTGTTAATAGCAGCCACTTTCACTTTGGTAGATGTGTCTTTAGTTGTGTGGTTCTGCACTCTTGTCGGAATATACTCGCTGTCAATAAACCTTCTAGATCTTTATTAATATCTAACCAGTATACGAAGCTTCTGGCAATAGTCTTCAAATTTACAATGCTGGTATATTCTGACTATAAGTCATCTAATATTTGTCTTCTTAAGGCATTGGGGATGACTTCTATGCCCCTACATCAGGCATTCTTGATCAGTGGACAATTTGAATTCTCCATTATAAAATGGCAGCACATTCATGTTTCAACTCTTATCTAGTCTGGTTGATTTTGTGCTCATAGACCGTTGTCAAAAGAGGGTTGTTCTGGGTTGTCTCAGTGATTTTTGTCATTGTGACTTGAAAGATATCGTTTAGTAGTTGCAAGGTATAGTTTGTGTTCTCGTTACCAATGTAGGAATCTTTATGTAAAGGCATTTACAAACATGATTACACACTATCACAATGGGCACTAAACACAGTTCTTCAATTGATCTTCAGTTTCCTTAGTCAATCTTTTGCTGGTAAAGTCAGTTTCTCTTTGTAATTAGCCATGGCTATTGGCAATTCTATTGGCAATGATTCATTTTATTTGACCTAATACATTCCATATGCCTTGAGATTAAATTTGCTTCTTGTCAAAGGTAGATGGTTGGATTTCCTTCTGCAGGGGTATCATTACCCATAGCAGAACAATCTGCTCCAGTATTAAATTCTTCTTGACTGACTGCCCACATGTTTATGCCTTGACCCTAAAATTTTGCTGTTTATGTCAATTCAACCAGCACAGAAGATGCTATCTTAGTTCTGATCCATCTGAATTTACTTCATTGTTGTGTACTTTCCTGCTGGACAAACTTCTGCTCTTTGAACAATCACATTGCTAATACTGCTCCGTTGGATGTCTTGATTTGGCTGCTGGATCCATATGCTGTCGCCATATGTCCATTCTTCATTTCGCTGCATTAAAGGAACAGAATGTGTTGCAAATGGCAGCCACTGCTTTGTGGTAAGGACTTGTGCTGTACAATCCTACACGACCAGGACTTTGTCTCAGGAATCACGTCTTTGCCACAGTCAAGTGAGTGCATGGTGTTGGAAGGAATTCTCTTGTATCTTTTGAAGACATTTACATTGAGATTGTAATTTTGCAAGTCAAATCATATGGAAGATTCAGTACGTCTAATGACTTGGACTGAATCTACGTGCCAGTTAAGCCACACACAGATCCAAACTGCAGCATGCACTTTAAGGAACTCCCAAAGTTGTCATATTTGGATAAACCATTTAATGTAACAATTTATTCACAACTTTTTCTCTTGCTCCTTGAACCCTCATGACAAACTTAGAAATTTCTATCATTTCACATAGCTGTGGCTTGAAATGATCTTCCACCTTCTGCATTGCTGCATGTAATAGAACTCACAGCCAATATATTGTCAATAGAATAACGTTCTTATTCTCTCTATGGCTGTATCTAGTGTCAGTATATTTTCGATATTATGCCCTACTTTTGAATTTTTTTTGTCATGAAGAATATTTCCAAACTCTCCACCTAACCAGTGATGCTCCTGCACCCAGACCATCTCTGCACTGCATTCAGTTCTCCTGTGTTTAATTTATTTGTGCTCTCTCCAGTTATTGGTGTCTTTATTTCCCACACTGCTGCTGCTGCCTTTTAATTGCTGCTGCCTGAGCATGAAATATGGATTTACTGACTCACTGTGCACCGACTGTCATCAAAAACTTTGACATCTCAGCCATTTTTTTCCTTCCGTGGCTGTAAAGTTTTGAAGTCCAGGCAGTTTCTCACTCCGTCAACTTCTATGTCATGAGTTCCTTGCAGTTTTTCTTGGTCTTCTGTGTTCAATGCCATCAATCACCAATCTTCAAAGAGCCTTCAAAGAGTTTCTTCAAAGTGCACCTTTTTTTTCTCTCTTGCCTTGATACGTGTTGCTTTGTTTCTGACTATCCTTGTTGCCAGTTGTTGAATATTGGTCCATGTGGAATTATTGTAGACCTGTTAAGTCCTTCACTAAATAACTCCAGGAGATACTGGGTGCTTCACAATATGCAGCAGCCTTTTATTGTAGGCTAACAACTTACTAATACCTGTATTCACATCATACCTATAACTTGGTATTATCCTGCACACGCTTGATACTTATATATATATATTTACATACAAATAAACAACATTTGGGCTTATGTTTTTGTTTGGTTCTGTAAAGCACCTTATGCTGTTTTACACTGTATGTATGGAAGGTGTTACTGATGTGGAGGATTGATGGGGGGAGAACTATATGTGGTCCTATTACTGGCTCAGTGCTGCACCAGCAGGTATTCCCCAACTGAGAAGTCCAAGATCAGCAAGAAAATGGATCTCAGGATTTATCACACATAAGCATTTACTGACTGTACCTCTCATTCATGCACTGGCAGTTCAGTTCAGTTGACCACTTGCCTCTCTAGCAACAATTGTAAGGTTGTGGCACAGGTGTTGAAGGGGACAAATAAAGGTGTGTTGTGGCTAACTTCATTGACTGAGCATTTCTGCTAACTTCAATCCCAAATTGTTAAACAATGTCCAGTTTTAACTGCAGTGCACTTACTGAAAATGGCACTTGGACTTTTTCAAAATAAGGTTTAATTGAAAATGGCATTCTGTGATCCTTCATTGCTTTTTGAGCAAAGTCAGGATTCAATTTTGGGGTATTAACATCCCAAATTTAGTATGTGAATCAATTGACAGTGGAAAATCATCCCAGTGTATGTAAGCTACTGTGTATTACAATAATTTTTCCATATCAGAAATTCAACTTAGACAAAGGTCATTGTCCCCTGGAAAGTGAAACATAGATATGTGTCATGGTACCTCAAACATTGCATATTTGCTTTCAACTGTGGCAGAATGAGCAGCTGCTTAGAGGGAGGCCATTAGATAGGAAATCATTCCAGATCAGTTTTCCACCTCCCTCAGCAGAGGCCAAAAGACATGCATGCATGCATGTAAAGCAGGGAGATCTGAAAAAAGGGGAGGGATTGCTAATAGCTCATACCTAAAAAGAAATGAAATGTAAAAGACGATTTAACTTTTGATGCGTGTGCACATTCATAACCCGTGAGCAATGATTAGATGTAAGTAAAAGGAGACCTACAGTAACCATTACAGAGAAATTAAAGTATACAGTATGTGAAGTGGCATTAAAATTTAAATCTATTCTGCTCACATGTGTCAGAAGCTATGAGTTACTCTTCAGTAGTGGTTGATGAATTTGGAAACTGCTGGTAACAATCTCATTACCTTGCTTGGATGTATGATATGAATAAGTTAGGCCTTCGTCCCAATATTAAATACCACTAATGTTCAAAATTTCTTCATACAAAGCCACGTCTATTATCAGCTGATGTTGGGCGATGCAGCTTGTCTGTCTGGTTACCCTCTGTCCCATTCTACAGTTGAGTATTCACTGGTCCCATAGTTACTTTTCTTTTGGTCTCATTTCATAGTTCGTCACTTTCATAAAGGGTCAATTATTTTTTAAAAAATTGCCAGTTTTATAGTGTTTAGTATAATCATCCAACTCTTTAATAACCACCCTAGATTCCCTTCTCCCCTCTCTTTTGCAAAGACAACTCCAGACAATCAGTAATGGTTTCCTCTAGGAGCCAGGAATTGATCTTTCTTCGCCAATACATTGGTTGAGATTGTAAATCAGCTTCATGCCTCCTCAGCACAGTAGTGCATTATTAGGCCATCTTTGTTTCTCAGTTTAATGTTGTAAAAAAGAGCATCAAAAACAAAAATAATTAGCTTCTCAACAGATGAGATGGGAAACAGATGGTCAGATAGCAGAAGTGTTTGAGGCTTGATTCCTTGAGTTCAGTTTGAAAGTCTGTCTATCACTAAGACTAAAGAAAAGGTTATGACTTCTTAGTCATTTGGTGGGAGATTTACAAAACACAAAGGTAGCATGTTAAATGAAGAATAACATCTTCTGGGATGAGAAGAGTTGATTCTTTCTAGATTGATTGGACTGTTCTGCCTTGCACTACTTGGTGCATCAAGCAGACCCTGGTGGTAGACTTCAAAAGGCCCAGTTATGTCTGATCACTTTTTAGGGTGTGGGTTTTGCTGGCAAGGGTAGCATCCATAAATGCCATTGAAAAGGTGGTGAAGAATGGCTTGAATGAACTTCTGCAGTCCTTCTGGTGAAGGTACTCCCACAGTGCTGTTGTGGAGAGAGTTCCAGGATTTAGACCCAGTGATGATGAAGTACTCGCGATGCTAATGCCATTGAATTTTAAGACTAGGTGGTTAAGTTCTCTTCTCTTGGAACTGTTCATTGACCAGCACTTGTGTGGCAAGAATGTTACTTGTATCAGTCCATTTTATCTTGATCTTGCTGTGTACAAGCATGGACCTCTTATTGACAGAACACAGATTAACTTCGATAATGTTAATTTGCAAGCGCAAATTAGATTAGATTGACTTCAAGCATGCTAGCATGTTATCCTGCTCTCCTGTCTAGTGCAGATTTTGTGATCAACAGGCAAAGAGGAAGGGTGAAAATAAATGTGGAAATATGTATCTACAAGATTGAATTAAATATGCCTGACACTTGAAAACTCTGAATAACATTTAACACTCCCATCATGAAAGAAGGTATTGACATTTTACAAATGTGAACATTTTAATGAAATGTTAAATAAATTCCACTACATCATTTTAAGTATACATCTTCCCAAAACCCAAGTTTAAATTCTGACTATAAATGCTGTAATATTACCTTCAACTTCTGGGAGATCTATCTGGTGATAGAGACACAAACTGTAGCTTTACTTACAGCATGGCCACTGAGCTGACATTGTAGTTCAGTACTTTTGTGTCACTTGAGGTGATGAGATCTTAACAGATTGATAGCACCATAGAGGTGTTCTGCAAAAACACAGGTTGTTACACACAAATGTCCATTGAAGGGCTGTTGGCTTCAAACATCATTATTTGATTAAAAAAATGGCAGAGGCTAAAAGAGCCTTATCTAAAATTGGCTTAGAATCCTAGGAATACCAGGCTCATTAGGAACAACTGGGCGTATAATAGGGAAAGAGCACATGTGAGTAATTCACAAGTATTAAAATGAAGGTCTGGGCCAAGGGCGGGGAGATTACAGGAGATAAAAATCAAAACTATTTAGCTTGTCATGATGTTGAGGTCGACATCTTTTGAATTGGTGTCACATGCACACCTTCTCAAGTCAGAGACCATAGAGAACTGGTGAATGAATTTCAAATATCTGATACATATTTTCCTTCAAACTGGATCCTGCACGTATACAGCAAATGTTACAGGACACCCAAGAGGTGATTCCTCAGGGGAGTTGCTTTCCCTGAGGGGATCTCTTCAAGGAGGTTCAGGTACCCACTACTGCAGATACTCATATTTCAGTGGCTCCACTTGGATTTTCAGCTGGTGATTCACAGCTCATGAGGCACATCAGTGGGGAGTTCAGGTCAGAAGGCACTATTCTTCTGATCAGCTGGGTGCAAATGCTGAATCTGAGGCTATCATTCAGAGGGACGTGAGAAACCCACTGATGTGCAGCATATGTTAGATAGGTACCACATTCAGAGTTATATCACATGATTGACTGTACTCTATGCTATTATAATATTGTTCATTGTGGAACATGCCTGAGAATCTGCTTGTCTCTGTGGAGACAGCCAGATTAAGATGTATACTGCCTTGACACTGGAAATTCTGCTTTTATTCAATAAAGTCTACTTATTATTACTTTGAGTTACTGGCTATTTCCCAGGACAGTGAGAGAGAAAGAGGTTCTGAAACAGCAACCATGGTTTCTACAGCAGCGAAGAGGTTGGAGGGGCCCAACATGATCGCCTATGAATCAATTATATTGTTTATTACCAGAAGGCCAGCCATGGAAAAGATTGCACTGAGGCTTCAATGCTCCCCATCTGAGATCCAATCTAGGGCAGTCATCAGGATGTGATTCAGAAAACCTCCAAAGGATAGAAAGCAAACTCCCAGACTGTTCACATTTCTTCCCACTAGTGGGTAAGAAAGCAGCAGTGAGTCCTGAGCAGTGTTAACATGAGTTTGATTCAGCCCCTTCATTTGCCCTTGCATCCTTGCCTTGCATTCAATAGCAAGTTTCGGAAAGTCTGGGAAACCTGTGGACGTGATGCTGCAGTTCAAGTTGCCCCAATTCAGCAATTAGCATGCATTGATAGACAGCTTGGCTCTCCTGAGGGGGCTGTGTGCGGGCAACCTTTTCCAGTTGATGAGTTGGAGACAGCTTCCCGCCATGCTCACAGTCATCCCAGATTTAGCTGCCAGTAACTGCTCATGTTTCCTCCAAGTTAAAACTCACTCCTGTTTACTCCATTCAGTCCTCACTGAAACAAACTCAATCTTAACCAAATCCTCCCAGTCAGAATGGGAGATTGTTAGGAAGAAACTGCCTTACTTGCAATATGTTTAAATGAATGGAATTTCATATTGTGCATTGTGCAAAAATGGAGTTCAGCCTGAACTAAACACATCCCTGTCGGAGAGCAAAGATTACAACTGGAGTTTCTCCATCTCTTTCAGTTCATGGTGGCACTTGTCTCTCCACCTGGATTGTTTCTCCCACATTAACATCAACAGAACTACAATGCTGAGTGCTGAACTATAAAAATGAACAAATGGATGGACGTGTAAGCGAATCTTTAATTTAATGTTTTCATATCGAAGAAGTAAATTTCTGAGTATGTTTCTCCACTCTCTGAAGGGAAATGCCTTGGATTAGGTTACGGCGCTGTTGCAAGCAGCAGGGTCCTTGAACCTCACTGTTCTTCACTTGTATGTTCATTGAGGGCTGGCTCATCAGTCAGTTACTCCAGGCCCAGCATAACTGATCTCAGTCCAAACGCGAGTACTTTCCAACTGGGGTCACTGTGGAGTGAACAGGTATTGACTGTTTTATGGCTAGGGATGGCAAGACAGACTGGATTACCCGCACCACTGTTGTTTCTGCTACAATCTATTTTAGCACAGACTGAATTTGATTCTTCCTATGGCTTGGGACTGTCAGTAGACCTTTCCCCACATTATTAACATGGTATGGCTCTGAGGGGGTTGATGAGGGAGCAGGGGATGTTGAAAATATTTTAACTTACTGGTCCAGTATTTGGTTGGGTGGTTGAAAGGCCCCAAATGCCACCCACTTATTCTTGCCTGCGGTGCAACAAGCCTGTTTTTACAATAATGAACTGGTGCAGATCTGGAAGTTTGAAACAAAAACAGAAAATGTTGGAAGTAGTCTGCTGGTCAGGTGGAATCAATGGAAAGAGAAAGAGTTAATGTCTTAGGTCAATTGTTTTTCTTTCATAACTGGTTGCTGTGAACCAGTTCTGATGAAAAGTCAGCGACTTGAAACATTTATCTTATTTATAACTTTCTCTTTTAAACCAGCAGGAAAGACCCCCCACCCCGCCTCACCACCACCCCAGACCAGTTACATCATTGGGCTCAAATTGTAATTTTAACTTGGGTTTGAAAGGAAAAAGTTACAAGACTTCCTTCCAAGCTGATTCTCCTGAACCGAATTTTTATTTGTTTTCTTTGTCAGGCAAAGAGGGGTAAGTAGCCTAGTAGCTGTCGTTATGGGATCCTCCTAAGTGGGAAATGTTCCAGCTTTAGCCTGCTACCGCTCTGGCAGTTGGGCGCCAAAGTCACCCATCAGAAAGCACCTGGGAGCTAAACTCCATCCCTTGTTTTTGGTTCAACCATGGTTGGTAAGAGATGCGATTTTTGTTGTCTTTTTGCTATCACCTCTTTCTTTAGATCAAGTTGATCTGAAATGAAGGCTGACAGTTTATCACAATGAAGGTTCCAGCCACAAAAACACTATGGTGACTTTTTGACTGATTTCTCATAGAAATAAGTGTTACAATAAATTTTGCTGCATAGTTCAAGTGGACTTGAATGTTTTCAGAAACATCACCGTCAATACAAATTAATGCCACAAGAAAAAACACTGGAATATTATTCTTAGTACCTTCTGGTACTCTGAGCTTTTCAACTCTCAGTGATTAGCAGAGATTTCTTATGGAAAAAGATACACATTCTCTGTGAAACACATATATGATGAAGTTTTCTTTTGAGTGAGGATTCAATTTTATTTGAACCTTTTATTCAGCATGGAATATTTCAAAGCATAATCCAATGTTAGTCTGGAATATCAGTGGAAAGGGTTCACTGAAGTCTGCTCTTTTGTGGCTTGAGTGATCTTGACTTGCTTCAAAGTTTAAATTTAAATTTTAAAAAAAATTTATTTACAGCGTGTAACAGGCCCTTCCGGCCCAATGAGTCCACGCCGCCCATTTTAAACCCCAAATTAACCTACCCGTACATCTTTAGAATGTGCCCATCGAAACCAAGAGTGAAGGCAAAAGTGTTCTGAATGAGACCGTGAGTGAAAGCAAGAAGGCAATCCTGTTAGATGAAATTGATCCAAATACTTAAGCATTGTTGATTATTTACGAATGACATCCCGTTTAATAAAGTAATAAAAAAGTTGCAAAATCATATCAATCCAGTATCCCTGGAAATTGTGGAAAATATCAAATTAAAACTCACAATCAGAGATCAGGAGAGACAATTAGTGACTTCTGAAAAACCCGTTGCATCATTGCAGCTTGTGTGTCTTCTTGGATTGTGTACTATGAAATGGGTTTGCTAAACATACCAGATCTAATGTTTGAACAGGCTTGCAATATGGCAACACTGGTGGAACTGGCCTCTAAAATGCCAAGGGATTTCAGTGGGTATAGAATGTCAGTACAAACACAGTATGTGGACCATTGGCAGGAGCCATGGTAGGAGCTCTGACGTGAAGGTGAATGGCAAAAAAAAGCAAGTCTGGCAGGAAACCCAACTACAGTTGCAAAGGGAATCACTCAGCACAAGTCTATCAGTTCAGAGCCTCAAGGTGGTTTAACAGTGAAAAGTAAAGGCACCCAGCCTTTGTATGCTGCACTAAACAGAGAGCAGCAAGCAAAAGTAATGGCAGTGAAGCACTATCTCAATGGAAGGGAAACAACTGTTGTAGACAACAACAGAATGAAGGAGCTGAGTAATACAGGGGAGTGCATGAGGAATGACATATATCACGTGTATCTCTGCCACACGCAACCTTCTGGAAAAAAGTGTATCAGACAATGGCCAATAGCTCAATCATTCCAGTTTGAGTGACTTATGAAGAATGATAGAATAAAGTGCTGTTTCATTCCTCTGTGCCACTTAGTTTCAAAGTGGGGAGTGGAAAAATTAGTTTGCACGCTAAAGAAGGTATTGAATAAACAGTGCGTGATAAGTCAATCAAACGTCATTATGAAACATTGAGTTTTTTTAAAGTCATGAAACAATGTCACACCTGTGGAAATGCTGATGTACAAAAGACTCAAATTACAGTTGATTAGCTCAACTTGCAAGGAAAGGTGGAGGAAGCACAGTAAACATCGTGACACAAGTTGCGGGAACACGAGGATCAGGTTTCATGGTATAGTTTATGGTATATTCCAGCATTCAGTGATGTTAAGGTGAAATATTGTGCAAATAATGGAAGTTTACATTTCCAAACATTATCCCATAGGACTGTGTAACTCGGTGAAGTTTATGTCAACCACTTGGTATTAGTATCGATAATATTTATGAAGTCTGTGTGTTGGAAGATGTTCTTGAAGTAAATCCCACAACTGATCAGGAAGAGTCAATGGATAATATTTCTAATGAGAGTCAAGGTGAGATAACGTCATTGAGAACAACAACATCTGATGAATTAACACAAGTAGCATCAGTACCACAATGAAGATTCAGAGTGTGAAAGTGCGTAATTCAGTTAAATTTGTAAATCAGTTATATCTTTTTTTAAATAAAAGCAATGTTATATATGGAAATATGTGTGATGTCACTTATGATGTATTATGTCACATATGTTATTGTGTGCATGTGCGGTCTGAGTAGAGCTTTTGTATAAACTTAGCGCATTGTGTTTGAGCTTCTCATGATGCACATGTATTGATCTGGAAATGGACTTTCTCTGACGTTAAGAAGTCAGTGAGTACACATTCCTTTACACCTGGTAGCAGGTTTACCAGCTTACTCCCCAGTACCATTTTGCTGCATTTTGATCATAATTCTGATATAAGCTATTCTGAACTGGAACAGATTTGACAGGTGGCATGTTTGATGATGCAACTTAAGTTTTTATTTCAATTGGTATTGGTATTGGTTTATTATTGTCACTTGTACCGAGGTACAGTGAAAAACTTGTCTTGCAAACTGATCGTACA
>JARFYF010000063.1:96500391-96510919 GCA_030265395.1 Rhina ancylostomus
CCGGGACATTCTCTCTTCTCTCCTCTTCCATTGGGTAGAAGATACAGGAGCCTGAGGGCACATACCACCAGACTTAAAGACAGCTTCTACCCCACTGTGATAAGACGATTGAACGGTTCCCCTATACAATGAGATGGACTATGACCTCACGCTCTACCTTCTTGTGACCTTGCACCTTATTGCACTGCACTTTCTCTGTAGCTGTGATAATTTATACTGTTGTCCTTTTTCACCTGTACTACATCAATACATTTTGTACTAACTCAATGTAACTGCACTGTATAATGAATTGACCTGTATGATCGGTTTGTAAGACAAGCTTTTCACTGTGCCTCAGTACAAGTGACAATAATAAACCAATACTAATATGAGTTACTCATTTTCTTCTGAGTGCACAGAAGGGATGTGGAACAGAAGAAGCAGTGGAACTTTCTTTAAACATGCAGATCTGGTTCCCTATGATGTCATTTGTACCAAAGGCTTGTTCAGGGAAGCAACTGTGACTCCTTATCAAATCAAGCCATTGCCAGGAGAAGCAGAGAGTGAGAGGAAAAGAATTTGGATTTGCCAATTTTCTTCGACTCTCCTCCTAAGACCAGCAGCCTGTAAGCTCACAAGGAAAGCTTAGGTCACTCCTGCCTCAGAATTCTCCTCCTACTAACTTAAACAAGTGCCAGGAACTGTTTCTTTGTGTGCCTGCCACAGCTAGCAGCCCTTGGGCTGGGCAGAATGGGACATGACTAATGCAGTGAAGCCTCAGAAGTTAAAATTTCTCACATATCTTGCTCTGAGATCCAAACAGTTCTGCTCTGCCTTGTGCTACATTAACCTGTTCCAGGTTCAAATTGGGGCTTAAATTTTGATGGGATGGAGCATTAGTATCAGATGTAACCATTTCCGAAATGGTACATGCACAAGCAATAGAGGAAGAAGGTCATTTACACTTCAGTTGCATTTAAACAGAGAAATAAAAGGTTAAGTAAGATCTGTACAGGATTTATCAAATCAGGGCATTCACTAGTTTTGACTAAAGAGTTTGTCTGAAATATCAGCTTTGACTGAAACAACTGGAAAAAAATCTTTTCTTAGTCTCCCACCCTGAAACCAAAGTCATGCTGTACTTCAGTAAATGAGGTGATCTATCCTGGACTGCCAGAAGCATCATCATTGCATTTATTCTTAATGCAGATATCACCATTTATCACATTGCTTTCCATGATGATTTTAACAACACAGAGGATGGGGCCACACTGGAGGAGAAAATGACCAAGTAAGCTTTTTGCACTCTGGTAGTGAGATCTTCAGATATCTCCAGTAAAAAGAGTGTGATTGCTTTGACCACTAAGTTTCAAATCCTGGTGGATCATTTAAAGAAAATAATGCCAAAAGTGGCAAATATCTCTTTTGTGGATCACTCAATATGGCTCTTTAGGAATAATAAAGAAAATAGATCGATTGTACACCGCATTGCGCCAAAAACAGAAAAAGGTATTAAATTGACATTTCAATACAACGACAAATGTCAAGCTTTACTAAAATGCCTCCCAAGTGTCAGAGTCAATCTGCTTTATATCGGGACCTGTGGACTGACTTAAAGGAGCTCAGGCTCAGTAATCAGAGATGTGTAAAGACCTATGTTTTCCATTACAAAATGACCTCAAAAGTTCCTCTCAGAAAGAAAAATCATCAAAGAGTGGACATAATGGAGAGCACTGGACTTGATCACAAGGCATTTATCATGTTAATATTTAATTACACAGATGTTTCTTTTCACAACTGTGCTAAGCAATAGCAGATGCACAGGGAGGTCAGTAGGTACCAATATTGAGGAAACCATCATCTCAGGGCATCAGGAGGATTATTCAGTTGCCTCAGAAGCTTCAGGATCCAGCTGAGAGTATTGACCAGTGAGTGGAGAGGTCAAGTGAGTTAAAGAGTCAAAGAATCATACAGCATGGGAACCAACTATTCAGCCATGCCTATGCTGACCTGTGGGCACCCTTCCATATTAATCCCATCTTTCAGCATTTGGTCCATAGCCTTTTTTGCCCAGGTGATTCAAGTGCTCATCTAGAACCTTATTAATTTTTTTTATTTACAGCATGGTAACAGGCCCTTTCGGCCCAATGAGTCCGCGCCGCCCATTTTGAACCCCATATTAACCCACCCATACGTCTTTAGAATGTGGGAGGAAACTGGAGCACCCGGAGGAAACCCACGCAGACATGGGGAGAACGCACAAACTCCTTACAGACTGCGACAGGAATCGAACCCTAATCGCTACTGCTGTAATAGTGTCGCGCTAACCGCTACGCTACCATGCCGCCCGCATCAATGAGGTCAATTTGATAACTGATTTTGTGAAGTATCCGGGGATGTTTGAATGCATTAATAGAAGCATATAGATGTAAATTATTGTTGATTATGATATTTTTCATGGCAGTTCAATAATGAGTTGAGCTACACATGTATATACAGTACATAGACAGCTGGACAGCTCGTATGCTGGGTGAAATTTTTCTAGATATGTGGCAGCCCCAATAGGTATTTACATCTGCATGAACACATCTTGGTAAATGGGGAGTATTTCACCTTTTGATTTTTTAATTCATGAATTTTAATGGACACAAAGTCAGAGTAAACTTGCTGTACTCCACACTCTGAGTACTGTTTAGTGGATTCACTGCTCTACCTGGTGCCTGTGTAGGAGTGCAATTTATCTCGATCGAGCTTTTCTCTTTTGAGGGCAGATGCCTTAATTCATGTTCCTGGCACAGATCTATGCATGCTTGGAGTGTATATCTGGAATTCAGGGTCTGAGGTCATGTGCAGTTGCTATATAAATCTCTTATGATCCATAATCCTGCAGGTCCCAATGACCTCTGGTCCCAAATTCCCAATATGCATTCCAGGCACATGAAGCTCTCTGTCAGGAATGTGAATTCATAAAATGTTTTCTTTTTCAAAATTATATATTTGTCTTTCAAATGTTTGATAGAACTAGCAAAGAAATCCTTTGCCTGGTATGAATTACTAATCTCCCTTAAACATCTGCTAATGTATTCTTAGCTAAAATAAATCAACTAGATATTTAACATTAAAAAAATTGAAATGGCAAGATATTTCTGGTGAGATGCTCTTTTACTATTCCTTCTAAGTGTTGTAAAAACTTATTGCAATCTTTATTTTTCTTATAAGTTTTTCAGGGATTACATATCAAGTGTGAATCCGGCATTCAAAAGTTTCTCTATATTAAAGAATTAAAGAAACTTATGTATTTGATTAGATGAAAAATTCTTGTGGTGCTGAGGCTGGGGCATCGCAAATGTCTGAATTCAGGAGTATGTTGACACAGGAGAAAGTAGAAAGATGCCAATTTTTAGAACAGATGACCTTCAAGTAGATGATATTGTGGAATAGAAAGAGAAACCAAATATAAAATAGGAGCTAATGAGCTGAAAGTGTTCAACTTATGGTCATGAAGAAGAATATAATTAGACTACAAATCTTTCCTGAATGAAAGTGATTCATACTTCTGAGGCTTCAATCATACAAGCTAGTCATCCTTGGTGATCTGGCATAGCAATAAATTATTGATTTTTGTTATTTCCTTTGCTAGACCTTCTAAGGATATCTCACAACTTTAAGTGAACCTATGTATATTCGATCCACCAACACCATTTATTAAGAAAATGGATGTGGAACCTCTACTTTCTCTTGCCATTGCAGCCCTTTGATTTTTGTTTCTGCCATCCTTCCTGGAGACAGCTCAGCTGACATTAGACTCCCTGAATGTATAAAGGACACACGTACCATCACCCCTTTCCAAAGCGTATCAACCAAACCATCACTGAAAGCACCACTGACAATCTAGGTGCGAAATGCACACAGTTTTGGTTCCAGGGTCCTTATGTTTTACACTAAACATTGGATTATAAACTGGGCCAGATTGAAAGCTTTGGCGGTGTGCCTTGGAGCTCATTTTCCAGGGCTGGACTTATATCTTTAGTGTAAATAAAGTTAACCATTTGAATTTCACTGGAGGTTGCTTTCCCCAACTTTTTGGCTTTAAAATTAAATAAGAACTAAAATTATTTGAACTTTATTATATTCCTTGGAGGAAAGTCAATGATTACTTCAGCAGACCTAGTTCATGGAAGGGACTGAAAAAGATACTGGGCAGTTGTACGACAGAATGTGGAAGTTGGACAAGAATGGGTTAACTAAATGTAAGGAACTTACAGCAAAATATATGCATTTGGTCATCCCTCACCAGACTTGGTTACTCCCAGAAATCCATCCCAAACCACCATGAATAATCTCAGTCACTAGCAGTGATTATTGTTATTTCCAAGTGACTGTTCAGGAGTTCATCTGAAGGTCACTCACATAATTGAATGAAAACATTGATTGGCCAAATGTGAAAAAAAGATGCAAGGGATAGATGATCACAATTTGCTGTGACTAATTTGACAAACATGTTATTTCTCCTAATATTGTGCCTGAATCATTTGCAAACTCACACATCATCACATGTATGATGGCTGTTTCCACTGGTTTCATTATAGGATTATGGCAAGAAGAAAAAAATCAGTTCCCAGTTGAATTGTTAACCTTGCAAATAATCAGAATTTAGCCATCCCTATTTTTTCTCCTAACTTTCTTAATTTAGAATGCTTCAGATTTTTTACATATCACTTATTGGCCTTACCAAGAAATTAGTGAGTGAAAAGCAAATTGAGAAGGACAAAGTTTGCCCCTGATCTTCTTTTTCACTGTATATATTAGTGGTCATGGGAAACAGTTCCTAATCACTGACGTAATTAGTCAAATACAAATTACCACTTGGGTTTAGCTTACAATTAACACTGGGGGTGATTTTTTCCCTGCATATTATCATTGTATTAATGAGATCAAGCATTTTTGGCAGAAGACTTGGGCACAGGCCAGTTCCACTTGTTCGACACTATTATATTGTGTTCCCTTGTTCTTTTTGTGTCGTTCATTTTTCCCATCTGTGACCCTGCCACAATGTCCATCTGAGCTCCTTTCAATTTGGGTTGGTGTTTGGTTCTCCCAGTTTTCTGCTGTTAGTATAGGCAGCATGGTCAATGTAACTTAAAACCAAGATTCACAAGATACAGCTGCAGCTGTTAGGGTCATGGTGAAGAGTTTCTGAAAGTGAAAAATTTGGAGGGCTTGAATACCAGTTGCTTGTAAGGAGTATCCTAGAAGTGTTTGTCAATTGTTCTTTCTAGGGAAATGAGTTAGCATATTCTCACTTCATCTTTTAGGACCTGGCTTGAATCCAGCAAAGACCAATAGGATGAAGGGTTTTTTTTCCTTCTGACAGCTTATCAGGTTCCAACTAAAATACATTTGGGCAACCTCAACTCAGATCGGCTTGGCGTGAGTCCACAGAGAAAATCCTCTAATTGAGCACAAATTGGCATGAAAAATCATTATCTCACTCAGGTTGGCAATGAGGGCAGCTGGAGTGGGAAACAGACAAGTTTATACTGGAGCCGTAGGGGGTGCTCTGTTGAGATTTGGGTTATGGCACATTACTAAGTCAGAGTAAAAGGGATTTCTGCAGTGTCCTGATTTGGGGCTGTCTGATGCTGACAATGAATGGTTTCTGAGTGTGCGCACACACAAAAAAACATTTTTTTCCTTGTTAGTGCATTGCGATGCATGGTCTATAATCCATTGCTTGGCTGTGTTGCTTTGTCACAACTGGACTCTGTTAAGAGTTGACAGGTGCATCCTTATCACCTGCAGCAAAGGATTGAGGAAACCAAAAACCTCTCCATTGTTTTAAAATTTATGTAACATTCCTAAAACCAGATTCTCTCAGAGTTTAATAAGCAGCTTTGCTTCCAGATAATTGATAGGAGTTTTTGAAATAATCCAGTATTTGACATGATACCCGATGTAAGTATAACAGGCAATTCTTTTTCAAAGTTCAGTTATTACACTTGCTGAACAAAAATATTTACTTATCAAGGGAACAATGCCAACACATGTTTTCTATGAACAATTCACTTCAGGAAATTATAGTACATTACATATAGTATTTAAATAAAAGATTTCATCTCTGTCTCACATCAGGTATCCTGTGCCTTTTTTTGCCCACAGCAATATCAGTAGAAACAATCACCTGCAAATGGCGCTCCTCTTTCAGACTCGACACAATGCACTTATTATTTATGGCAATTTCCTAGCCACACACTATTTAGAAAACAATGTGGCCATTTTGCGAGCCCGTTACTTTCAATCAGCCCTTCCCTGGAGAACAGTGATTTTTTTTTTCTCTTTCTTCCTTACCAATAAAATTTCAAACCATCCGTATTATGAAAAATGTAATAATAATTTAATAGAGTTTTGAAGTAAATATCATAAAGTCGGCACTGGGATTTAATACTGCACAGCAAGTCCATCATGTTTCCATAGCTATGTCAAAAGGGGTAAGGCTGCATTGATTTTAACTCCTCTGTGGTGCAGGTCAGCCTTGCACATGACAACAGAGATAGCTTTGCAGATAATCTGCACAAATGTTTGACTGAACCAAAATAAGTACAAGACAGGGAGAGGTACAGTGTACCTTTCTTCAATGTGTTCAGGCAGAATGATGGTTAATGGTAACCTCCGAGCAACCAGCATTTCTACCCTAGACAGTTCCCTCAGAGCAAATATTTGTGTTTCAAAACTGTTTACAAGTTAGTTCCTTTATAGAATATCATGAGTGTAGAATTACTCATTGGTTCTTATATTTCTTGAGTCTCAGTCCCTTTTGACACAGGGATGTCCGTAACATGTGTGCCATTAGGAGATGTGCTCGCCATATGCAGACCATGTTCAGGAGACAAAGTTACAATAAATAATAGGTAAATAAGTGGCTAAGAGCTTGTTATATGTATATAAAGGCCGGTTACAAACACAGCTTGCTTCAATGTCAAGTGTTTGGTCCTCTTTTTGGTTGGATAAATAAATTACATACATGTACATACATGCATTATAGAGATGGGAGTTGACAGAGCAAGGCTTGCAAATATATGAAGAAAATGAACTCACTTTCATATAGTACCTTTCTGCATCCCTGAAAAACAAATCAGTGTATTTAATGTAGAATTAATTGCACTGTGCAGTTACTCAGTGGTTTGTGAATAAACACATGAGCCATTTTCCACACAGCCGGGGCTTTCAAACAAGAATGAGATAAATCACCACTCATTCTGAGTGAGGATTGTTAGCCAAAATATCAAGACTATTTTGGGTCCTTTTCAAGTAACGCAAAGTAAATTTAGATCCACATCTGCCACCAGAACAGGCAGATGGTAACCTCACTGATTGCAGCTAACAGATACTCCTGCAGTACCAAGGGAGTGCTGTATTGTCAGAAGTGCTGCCTTTTGGATAAAAAGTTAAACCAAGGTCCTGCATGCTCCCTCCAGTGGGTGTAAATAATGCATCTTTTGAAGAAGAGCTTTGGAATTAGCCTGGTGCCCTTGCCAACAATTATTCCTCCAGTACAGATAAAGGTGGTTTTCTGGTCAATGTCACCTTGCTATTTATGTATTAATTGGCTGCTACTTAAATACTTCAAATACTTCAATGGCTAATAAGTATTTTGGGATATTGCAAAAGACTACATTTAAATGTATATCTTTCTGTCTTTTATACGTTTTGTTATGAATAAAAACACAGCAGCCATTTTGTACATAGCTAGATCCTGCAGACAAGATGTCAGAGGTTATAGACTAACCATATAGAACTAGTCTGACAGACATAAATTGTTACCTTTCACCCAATGTTCACTGCAGGCTTCAAGTAAAAATTAGTGTGTGGTCAAAACCAAACAGGACAGACCTGTTGTCACCTTTGAAAGGTATGTGTTATTTATTAATCCTTCCTATCCATTTCAATTAAAAGCTTTCAGTGGGTCTCTCCAGATGCCATTTGAAATGTGCATCAATAAAAATTGTCAGAGTTAAAGGAGCTCTCTATTAATTTCAGACTCGGGTTATTCCACCTAATTATCATGCTACTAAAGGAAAAACATAGAGGATGGTCTGGAATTTCCCAGTAAGTTAGCCATCACCTTTATGGCATTATTTTGAATGGGGGTAGCCAACCGTGAAACAACCTATACGGAAAATGTTCCAACACCCTCAGACACATGGAAGCATTTAAAAGAGCTACATGAAAACAATATGCAAATTACCTTCCCTCTTTCAGTCTTCAACAGACTCATCAGCTGCCTCCAATACAAAATTTCAACTGAATAATGCTAACTTTCACGTACACCACACAAAGGAATCCTTTAGGGCTTTTGGTCCCTTGTGACATCCACAGAGCACTTTAACTATCACTATGAATTAGTGTAAGGCCTGGTAATGTACCTTTAAATATGTGAGGCCTTTGAAGGCAGTTAGAGGTCAAGTCCATAGCCATATAAAGTACAACCTTTGAACATTTATTTTCACTTACCACTCCGGCGGCTGAATTGGCACGCAAATGTGGTGTATTATTTCACCATAACTTTTCAGCTTTCAAATTATTGCAGCCATCAATTTACTTAACAGCATAAAATGTTTCCCATAATATAATAAAACATAATAAATATTAGTACTGAAGTGACAATGGTATTTGAAACTGCTTTTCTACAATGCAGAACATTGAGTTGGGCTGTAAATAGGTTTCCAAGCCATGCTATACTGTTATTTAGGAAGTGTAAGACACCATGGCATTGTGCTTCTTTGGATCTGAGAATTAGATGTTCATTTTTATACTGCACAGCAGGCATGGCGATGACAGCTAAACATACAATGGAATTCTAGGCATGCAAGAATGGCAAGGAACCAGAAAGTCCTGTTTAATGTACAAGAAGCAATGCATGAACAGGCTTTCCCGGCCCCTCACATGTGCACTGCATTCCCAAATAATGTGCACATAACCCCGGATAGACCAACACTGACGAAATGATACACAGCACAAAACAAGCTATTTTCTTTGGAGATAAAAAGCTGTCATAACAGACTAGTATCAACATGTCCTTAACACAGGTCAGTACATCACTTGGCCATGTTATAGCTCTGCCTGTCTGATAGTAGGGAAGAATGTCTGGATGGGTCAGAATGAATGTGCCTGCTTAGTCCAGACATGTCATATGGCTAGACACAGCACTGACAGAGCCCTTGACCTTTCTGACTGACCTGCTTAATAAAGTGACCATTTCTGGTTACAGACAAAAATACATCCAGCCCATTTCCCCTCTTGGGTTTCTGCAGCCAGTTGTGTGTCTCTATCATTGGAGCGTGAAGATAAAGAGGACAGTGCAAAGAACATGCCATTCAAAAAAAAAAGCCTGGCCGGTTTTCAGTGACCAAGGTCACGTTGTCTGCAATGTATTCACTGCCATTTGAAAGCATTATTAGATCGATGGGCCTGCCTTTACTGAAGACAAATAAACCAAAAAGAAAGATAAGATTTCACAACTGCCCTGTAGGATCCTATTAATCCCGCACACTGTTGTGAAGAGTATATATTATTAACTGTTTATGACCAGTCTACACTGCCTGGAGGGACTTTTGTATTCTCTGGTGTAAAAATTGCTTTGTTATAAATTAGCACAATTTATTGTATTTACAAAAAATAAATTGTTAGAACATAATTTATATTTCTTGAAGACTTGGAGATTATAAACTGAGCACCAATTAGCATTTAGCTAACAATGTATTGCCACAGAATTAATTACTTAGAGTACAAGGTGTAGTTAAGATCAAGAAACAAATTTCTGAGTAAAGTGACCTGGCGTTTTCTTTCTTTCCTAAACCATAATTTATTTTATTATAATTTCTAAATATTTGCTTTCATATCCTATCAATGCCCCTCCTTGATGTGGCTTAGTTAGACCAGAAACTTTTGCATGGAGGGAAGATTTGAACAAGGGAAAACATCCTTCCAAAGTTAGCTTCTGATACTATGTGCAATGAGAATAAGACATAACTGCACAGAGAAAGACAATGTCCCTGCACTACTTCAATTCATCTTCCAGTGGCTAGCTACAGCACAGAGACACACAGATAGTTGCCTTTGAATAATTTCCTTGACTTGATAAGATTTGTATATATTTCAGGAACAAACTAAGAAAAAGAATGAAAATTATTAAGAAAAACAAATGAACAAAAAAAGATTGAAACACAAAAAAGGTTGTTCAAAACAAAATCTGTGCAGTAACCAATACATTTGAATATATTATGTTCTTCCCCATAATTCAATGTTCCTTCAACTCTTACAAGCTTCTAAATTTTCAAAAGCTTTGTATCCTCACTGAAAAGCATTGTCAATACCATAATGAGTCAGGAAATGTCCCAGCACACTAAAGCCTGTCATTGATGATGTAATGAGCTCAGGTGCATGCCGTGAATTTAGTAGGTCAGCACGGTAGTGTAGTGGTTAGCATAACGCTATCACAGCGCCAGCGACCCGAGTTCAATTCCCACCGCTGTCTGTGAGAAGTTTGTAC
>JARFYF010000063.1:96726935-96737377 GCA_030265395.1 Rhina ancylostomus
TACACAAGTTACTGCTGTTCTAAAAACACACGTTCACAGGCCATGATTCGTATATTCAGCTTAAATTTATGTTGGCATTTGCCCTTGGATTATAAAGTCAAGAGTGAATGCATTCCTTATCCCTACTGGTCATTCTATATTCCATTTATCAAAGCTCACAGCTCAACAGAGCAAGGCATCTGCAGGGTTTTGAAAAAAAAACTTGTCTTTTCATCATATTGCTCCAGATGTTTATCTGTGCGTAGAAAGCAAAAGGACTTAGGAATGGAGAAAATGAAATCAATCCCATCTGGGATAGATGTATGGCTTAATGTACCCTACGTTTTATGTCTGTATTCTCAATCTTCATTAACAGATCAAACAGCACTCTTGTAGGAGTAAAAATGGCTCATTTACTCTTGCATCACAAAAGGGTTTGCATGCAAGCTTTGATTACCAACATCCAGGATCCAACATCACAACCAAAAACTATTGCAATGCAGCAAATTCCCACATGTTGTGAGATATAGGAATCCAAAGGTCATTAGAAAAATATGCAGCAAATCAGTGTGTATATATAAAAATCTGTTCTTCTGACACAGTTAATGAAGTTTTTTTATATTTTAAAAAAACACGTGATTCAAAAGTCAAGATATGACATGAAACAGATGAAAAATAAGCCCAAAGCAAAAGGACAAATCTAGTTTCAGCTAAAAGGTTCAGATAGAAAAAAGGGCATCAGATTTTAGTCAGCAGATTGACACTTTAAAATACAAGGTAGTGGCAAACATGACAGTTTGGCACAGAATGTGTCAGCATTATCTCTTCCACTTAGAGGTCCCAGTATCAGACCAAAGGATGCTGTTGTGGACATAGAAAACAAAACTCACAGAAAATTCCAAGTAAGGAATGAGGCAAAAATAGGTCTCTACATATGCATTGACAGGAGGATGAATGCAGTACATAAGTGATTTCCCATGCCCAGTCCTCACTGCTCTAACATTCAAAGGTAAGTTTGCAAATATAGGGGGTATATGGGCATTTTTAATTAAGAAGTTGTTGAATACAACAAATGCTAGAGCCCAAGACATTGAAGTATTAGTACAACCAGAAAAAAAATGGTTGATTTGTTTGGTGAAGGGATTTTGAAAACAACTGTGGTGCGCGGAATCTTATAAATCAGACGTTTGACAATATGCATATGTGACACAGGTAGACAGGGTAGTGAAGAAGGCATTTGTCACACTTGTCTTCATCAGTCAGGGCACTGAGTACAAGAGTTGCGATGTCATTTCACAGCTGCTCTAAATGTTGGTGAGACCACCCTTGGAGTATCAGTGTGCAGTTCTGGACGCCTTGCTATATGAAGGTGCCATTAAACTGGAAGGGGTGCAGAAAAGATTCACAAGGATGTTACTGGGACTGGATGGTTTGAGTTACAAGTAGAGACTGGATAGGCTGGGACTTTTTACCCTGGAGCATAGGAGGCTGAAAGGGGTGATTTTTAAGATGCACCTTTTACAAAATCTTGAGGGGTATAGACAAGATGAATGGTCACAATCTTTTTCCCAGGGTAGGGGAGTCTAAAACTAGAGGGCATAGACTGAAGGTGAGAGAGAAAAGATTTACAAGGGGCTTGAGGGCAACTTTTTCCACACAGAATAAGCTGCCAGAGGAAGTAGTAGAAATGAGTACAATTACAAATGTTTAAAATACATTTAGATAGGTGCATGGATAGGAAAGGTTTAGAGGGACATGAGCCAAAGCACAAGATGAAATGTACTAAGGTTAATGGCATAGATTTCACAATATATCGGGCCTGCTTTCATTATCGGATACTGATAATGAAGGATGATCCTATTGCACATTACAAAGATAATTGAAGTCGGGCTGGATAGCGTGGTGAAGAAATAATGGAGAAAGGTTTATCCCTATCAAGGTTTAATGGTAAGTTGGTGGCAACACCAGTGCCATTTCAGTTCTCTAGCCACAGGCATAGGAACAGAACTGCTCATAAATCCTCAGAATACAGTGATGGAGGCTTCAGGGCTTCTAAGAAGCAGCCATGTCCAGAATGGTTCAAGTGTGACAACAGGTTTGTGAATCTCCCACAGTGTTCACAAAATAGCCGTGTACATCATTATGATTTGCCGTTCTGCAAGGAATATTTTATAAGCAGCCAGTGGGCCATTGTGTAAAGTCATAGAGTACTACAGCACAGAAACAGGCCCTTTGGCCCATCTAGTCCACGCTGATCTGATCTTCTGCCTAGTCCCATCTACCTGCACCCGGACCATATCCCTCCAAACTGCTCCCATCCATGTAACTATCAAAACCTCTCTTAAATGTTACAATTAAACCCGCATCCACCACTTCTGCTGGCAGCTCGTCCGCACTTATGCCACCTTCTGAGTGAAGAAGTTCCCCCTCAGATTCCCCTATATTCACCTTTCACCCTAAACCTATGTGCTCTTGTTCTAGTCTCACCCAACCTTAGGGGAAAAAGCCTGGATGCATTCACCCTATCTATACCCCCTCATAATTTTGTATACCTCTATAAGATCTCCCCTCATTCTCCTGTGCTTCAGGGAATGAAGTCCTAGCCTTTTCATCCATTCCCTATAACTCAGGTCCTCAAGACCCAGCAACATTCTTGTAAATTTTCTCTGCACTCTTTCAAGCTTATTGATATCTTTCCTGTAGGTAGGTGACCAGAAATGCAAACAATACTCCAAATTTGGCCTCACCAATGTCTTTACAACTTCATAGCATCCCAACTCCTATACTCAATGTCCTGAGTTATGACAATCAAAGTGCCAAAAGCTCTCTTTATGACTTTATCTACCTGTGACACCACTTTCAAGGAACTATTCCCAGGTTCCTTTGTTCTACTGCACATCTCAGAGCCCTTCCATTCACTGTGTAAGTTTTACCCTGGTTTGTCCTACCAAAGTGCAAGACCTCACACTTGTCTGCATTAAATTCCATCAGCAATTTTTCAGCCCATTTTCCTAGCTGGGCAAGATCATGCTGCAAGCTTTGATAGCCTTCTATGCTGTCCACTACACCCCCAATCTTGGTGTCATCCACAAATTCGCTGATCCAGTTTACTACATTATGATCTAAATCATTAATATAAATGATAAACAACAAAGGGCCCGGCACCGATCCCTACAGCACGCCATATGCCTCCAGTCAGAGAGACATCCATCTACTACCCCTCTCTGGCTTCTCCTGCTAAGCCAATTTTGAATCCAATTGGCTACCTCATCCTGAATGCCAAGTGACTTAACCTTCTGGACCAGCCTCCCATGTGGCACTTTGTCAAAAGCCTTGCTAAAGTCTATGTAGACAACGTCCACTGCCTTTCCCTCATCGACCTTCTTGGTAAGCTCCTTGAAGAACTCTGTAAGATTGGTTAGACATGACCTACCACACTCAAAGCCATGTTGACTATCCCTAAGCAGGCCCGATCTATCCAAGTACTTGTATATCCTGTCCCTTAGAATTCCTTCCAATAATTTACCCACGACTGACGTCAGGCTCACTGGCCTATTATTTCTCAGCTTATTCTTAGAGCCTTTCTTGAACCACGGAACAATATTAGCTGTCCTCTTGTCCTCCAGCACCTCACCCATGGCTAAGAATGTTTTAGATATCTCTCCAGGGTCCCTGCAATTTCTGCACTAGCCTCCCACAAGGTCCGAGGGGGACACCTTGTCTGGCCCTGGGGATTTATCCACCCTCATTCACTTCAAGATAGCCAGCACCTCCTCTTCCATAATCCGGATATAATCCATGACCTCACTACTCTTTTGCCTCAGTTTTTATTGTGTCTGTGTCTGTCTCCAGAGTACATACAGATGCAAAAAAATTCATTAATTCATTCCTTTAATAGCTCCCTCTCTATCACATCTAAAACATCAGAACCCCAGAACATTGAGCTGCTAGTCCTGCCACTCCTGGCTCACTAATAGCTACAACATCATAATTCCACATGCTGATCCACTCTCTAAGTTCATCTGCCTTACCCATAATACTCCTCGCAATGAAATAGATGCATCTCAGAACATTATTCCCACCATGCTCATCGATCTGTTTATTTCTGTCTTTGCTTGTTAGCTTAACATCTCCTTTCCCCACAGCCGCTCCACTTGCTGCCCTACCACTCTGGTTCCACTCCCCTGCAACTCTAGCTTAACCCCCGGCATCCCCCCCCCCCACCCCCACAACACAGCACTAGCAAATCTTTCTGCAAGTATATTGGTCCGCCAGTAGTGTCAGCAATAGTTCTCTGCCATCCTCTAGTCTGCACACACAATAGGAAATGTCATCTCCAAAACATTTAATGACCAGAGCAGAAAGCATTTTACTACTTGTGTGGCTTCCGGGAAGGAAGCAGGGAAAGAAAAATCACAGGGCTCAATGAGGATTAAATTCAAGACATTCTGCACTTTCATCTCTGAGAATAAGCCAAAAACTCAGTTAGAGTATCATAGCCTCATCTCTGTGCTACTCTTTCTCTGAGTGCGAGTCCCTACTGAGACGTTGGGATTTGTCAACTTATTCTCGTATCTGCAGTTGGCTGTGCAACCAGTCACTTAGTCGTAATTCTTATATGCAGCAAATAAAGGGAAGTTTATGGCGTACAAGGGGCAAAAACAACACCAAATGCCATTAAGCACTAACATTGTACAACTTAATAAAATTAATGTAGTGTGAAAATGTGTTTCAGTCTCTCAGCCTTTCACTGCACTGAAAACAAATTGCTTGTTGTTGCTCTCTCAGTGCGGTTCCTTTCCAAGGTGTACAGAGAAGGGTAGCAGAATGCCTGGTAATGCAAGGCTTAAGTTACCCCCCGATCAAGAAGGCTGTCTCAAGAAAGTTGTGGGTGAAATGGAAAACCCCATGGCGCAAAAGGAGAGTGCTGGTAGCACATTGCAGATAGTGGGCTGCCCCTTCATGGATCAGCTGGCACACTCAATCATAGTGGTTATCATCCCCACATACGAGGGAGTCACTGTATCAAGTGATTTCTTCCCTTCTTGGCTGCTTTTTAAGCTCAGTATTTTAGTTTAGCATTGTATTGGAGAGAGGGCATGACTTTATCAATATGTGCCCACTCTCAATGAGATGGAATGAAAAAAGATTTGCTGCTAATATTTTAAATAATTAAAATTCATTAATTTTTGGTATCCACAAGTAAACCTTCTTCATTGCAAGAAATGCTGATTCTAATGTAGTGAATATCTCATGAGTGTTGACACCGGTGCACACATTAGAAAACTAATTTATCAATGTCATATTCATGAATCCATCTGCTACATTCATTTGAGACAAATGAATGCTCCTTTACTGTTAACATAACTTGCTGTCTTTACAGAGGCTTGGACACCAGGACCTGGAGCCACACAGCATGGAAAGAACTGTCTTGTTGGAAGCAGTTAAAACAGTACCGGTTTATTTCAATGCCTTCATCTCTTTCCAGGCTTGAGACATAAGTCAGATAACTCATTATACATATAGTGAATAGAGCAGCAGGCAGAATAGGCATTGCAATTTTCCACAGTAATGAGATTCCCATGGTGCAAGGAACATTTAGGTGAACCCACATCATACCAAGGCTCCATAGCAGAACTTTGAGATGTTCAGGAACCAGAAGTGATATTGCTCCCATAATACATAACCCCTCCAATCCTGGCCAAAGATAATGATGGTCTAATACCCAGGGAGAAGCTATTATACATTCACAATGCAATAGTGAGCCGACTAATTAAGGCACACCACATTAAAGGGAATGCAATTTAAAAGTTACTGCTGTGGACAAGGTGCAGAGTTTGGGCCAATGATCCAGATAGGCGAGTTTGAATCCAACACAGCAGCTGGAAGCTGATAGTGCTGGTTTGTCATACAACTCATCTGGTTCACTAATGCCCATTAGGGAAGGAAATCTGCCATTCTTACCCAGTCTGGCCTTGTCTCTGATGTGACTGACTCTTAACTGCCTCCTCAGTTCAGGGGTAATTAGGGATAGACAATAACTAATAGCATTGCCAGTGCTTTCAGCATCCAATGAATTATAAAAACATACAAAAGCAAAATTCTGCAAATGCTGCAAAGAAAATAAAAAGAACAGAAAATATTGGAGCTATTCAATAGGCAGGCAGCACACGTGGAGACAGAAAAATACAGCTTGCACTTCTGGTTATTGACCTTTTAGAGTTTTAATGAAAGGCCATTGACCTGAAACATTTACTTCATTTCACTGTTTCTTTAGCCCGTGACAAACAGAGTGATAATATTTCATATTATTTGACAAGATGTCTGAAAGGGATTCCTATTCTTCAGAAAGTAGAGCAGCCTTTGTCTGCGTTGCTTGCTGAACAAGGACGGTAGTCTCTCCTCCAGTGCAGTGAATCATTGGACATGGGCTTGTAACGCTCTAACTTACTGTTGCCATTTAACTACAAGCTTCTTCTATAACAGAGAGGAAATGGAGCGATATATCTGTGTGTTCCGTCTGCAATAACTGAATAGCTGGCAGTGAGCAGAAGATGTGAGATGCGAGGCTTGAGGACAGCAGGTGAGTGATCTGACAGGTGAAATGGGTACAGTTTAGCTGCAATTCGTGATACCAGCACAGTGCTATTCAAGGTCCTCCCGTTAACATTTATTGTTGAATAATAATTATATATTATGCCAAAAGCATAATCTTTGGGGATTATGGCATTGATTTTGAAGTGTGAGAACAGGAGGATACCATAGTGTAGCGGTTCGCATAATGCTATTAGTGCCAGTGACCCAGGTTCAATTCCAGCCACTGTCTGTAAGGAGGTTGTACGTTCTCCCCGTGACTGCATGGGTTTCCTCTGGGTGCTTTGGTTTCCTCCCACATAAGATAACTTTATTAGTCACATGTACATCAAAACACACAGTGACGTGCATCTTTGCATAGAGTGTTCTGGGGGCAACATTCCAAAGACATACAGGTTAGGGCATGCTATGTTGGTGTTGGAAGTGTGGCGACACTTGCGTCCTGCCCCCAGAACACTCTATGCAAAAGATATATTTCACTGTGTGTTTCAATACACATGTGAGTAATAAAGAAATCTTACAACCTTATCTTATACCCAAACATTCACAGCAATGGCCTATTCCAAAATCTGGGAGAAGATTAAAGTCAATATTAGGAGCGTACTGTTGTGAACTGTAGAGTTAGCCAGCCAGTCAAACTGGCAAACTGTTAGGTGACTCCTTGCCATTATGGGAATGGACAATACACTGGTCCAGGTTGAAAAGGATGGAAACACGAGTTACTTCTTTAGTCTGCTCTGTTCCACATGTACATTTACAGAATGGGAATAAGTACCTCCATGATCTACTGCTGTTTGAATCTCATTGTAGTTATTTACCCTTTCCGACATTAATGTCACATTCTGCAGGATTTCTGGAGGAACCCAGAAAACTTGCCTGAGAAATATTTCTAGATTAGACTAGAGAAGTTGGAGTGTTCTCCTCAGAGCAAAGAAGGTTGAGAGGAGATTTGATAGAGGTGTAGAAGTGTTTACTTTGTGTAGAAAGTTTACTTTCATAAACCTTTCATGAAAGGTTTAGATAGAGTAATCAGAGAATTTTTTCTGTTAGCCAATGGCTCAAGGACAAGGGAGCACAAACTTAAAGTGAAGGGCAATCAACATGCGAGGCTGTGAAGAAAAACATTTCAGGCAGATTTGGAACTTAACTGATGGTAAGGGAGGTGAGAACAAGGAATTTGTTAGGCATTTAAGGTAAAAGTATTTGTAGGACTATTGGGAAATTGGACAGAATAGGTTGGTCTATAGACAGCTAGCATGGACTGAATGGTCTCATTCTGTGCAGATTCGAATCTCTAGTTTGAGGGCATGGTTGCACATGCCTCTGGGCTCTCCATTGAATGTTGCCGTAGGATTATGGTTTTGCTCTATATTTGTGCTCCCTCTGATCCAAGGTCTGTAACCCCAGAAGGAGCAAAATTTTTGTGGCAGATTCTTTGGATTAGAATACCTCTCTCAAAACTGCTTCATGTAGGAAATGTCTTCTACTATTTTGGCTCAGTATGAAGAGTATAGTTGATTACAAATTGGCATGTGCATCTG
Organism: Rhina ancylostomus; assembly: GCA_030265395.1. Taxonomy (NCBI): domain Eukaryota; kingdom Metazoa; phylum Chordata; class Chondrichthyes; order Rhinopristiformes; family Rhinidae; genus Rhina; species Rhina ancylostomus. The sequence continues at coordinate 96,735,050 of JARFYF010000063.1, forward strand.
AGTAAATGATAATCAAGTGCACTTGAGAGCTGCAAACAATAACGTAGACCATCTGACAGTGTAATCAGCATAGCCCTGAAAAGGCAAAACCTCTTAAATATTATGCAGTTTTCTGTATAAGTGTTATGATGCTAACTAACTACCATTCACATAAAATACCTCTTTTCGATATTTTGTCCTTTCTTGACATTTTGGATGGTCTTGCATCCAAAAAAAATCCTATTATTTTTAAATGTTATTCAGTTCCTGTTTGACGCAAGCTCCTGTTTCTGTGGATAGGAAGTCCTGGAGAATTCCGAGAAAAACTAATAATTAATGAGAATCCACTGGCTACTTCCAGTTCTGGAAGTGTTCATCCATGATGATTTTAATGAAAATTTTATAAAGATAATCAGTCAAAATAAATGAATGATTTGCCTGCGGAACTAATCCATAAGCCAACTAAAAGTTACTGTGGTGTTTGAAGAGAACCTTACAACTGTCTAAACTTACTAATGCAAATAAGTATGTGTGAATAAACTTGATTGTTAGGTTATCAGCTACAAATTTAGAGAGCCATACAGGATAGGAACAAACCTTTCGACACACCAAGTCCACGCCAACCATCAAGCAACATTAACACTAATCTGTCTCATTCTCCCCACATTTGTGAACCTTCCCCAGATTCTGCTACTTGCCTACACACTGGGGGCAATTTACAGTGGGCAACTAACCTACCAACTAGCATATCTTTGGGATGTGGAGGAAACAGGAGCGCCCAGAGGAAACCACGTGGTCGCAGGAGTATCGTAGAATCTCCACACAGATAGCACCAGAGGTCAGGATTGAACTTGGATTCCTGGAGCTGTGAGACAGCTGCTTACTATCTGCACCACCTTGCCACCTGGACTGATTTCAAATAGCTTCTGAAGTGATCTGGGTTTGTCATGGAAATCCCATGTATAAATTGGGGAAAAAAATGATTATGCCTCTTGTTTAGCCAGAGTGATCTACCTTGGATTAATATACTTATGTTCTCATTTTGGTCCTAAGAAACAAAGATTTGCTTCTGTAGGTGAATGTGTAGGAACTCAGAAAAACTATATGAGAAGCCCAGTTCAGAGCATATAAATGACAACCTTCAAAATTGATAAAACAATTAGAAAAGCGGGAAGAACAGCCAAACATAAATTTCTTTGCTTTGAAGTTCATAATTCTAATAGCATGCATTTTACTGTTAGTTTCATTGATGGCTATCCCAGTTCTGGAGACTGAAAGCTCAGAAAGTTGGTGTTTCTATAACTCAGCCAAATATCTTCAAATATTGTTCAACATGGGAAAATATTGATTCAGCATTTGAGGAAGAACAGCATATGATAATCACAGCAGGTTTCCTTGGGAAGATCACAGAAATTACGGAAAGTTTTTGCATGGAAGGTGTCTCTACAGCTCAATCCAAGAGAGCAATCCAGTTCATGTAGTTCCCCATACTCTCCATTGATTCTACTTTGTTTTTCTTCTTTCAGGTACTTATCCAACTTCTTTTGGAACACCACAATTGAATCTGCCTCTAGTACCATGCCTGGCAATGCATTCCAGACCCTAAGCACTTGCTGAGTGAGAAAGACTTTCCTTGAGTCACCTTCTCTTCCATGTCCTCTGGTTCTTGACCCTTCCTCCAATGGATGCAGTTCCTCTCTACATAAACTGTCATCATGATCTTAAGCACATGCAAGAAATAGGAGAAGTCGCTTGTGTCTGCTGTCATACTGCAATATCATAGCTGATCTCTCACCTCAGAGCCAATTCCGGCACTAGCCCTATATCCCGTAATTCCCTTAGTATCAATGTACTTCTATCAGCTCCCATCTTAATCTTCTCTGTTCAAGGAACATCTTCAGTTCCATATTGCTGTCATTCCTATTTGCAACCTCTCCAAAGTCTTCACATCTTCCCTAAGATACCCGGAACTGGACCCAATACTTTGGTTGCTATCAACCTAGTAACTTATAAAGTTTTATCATGATGTTCATGGTCTTACTCTTTGCCTCTTTTTAATAAAACCCAGATTCCATATGTTTTTCAGCCAATTGACCGGATGTTCAGACCCATATGTCTAAGGTCAATGGGATGGATGTTTGTATGAGAAATTCAGGAAAAAAGTGCTCATGACATTTTGCCTATTAAAATTTATTTGGTGAACAATTATTAGTAACTTGTGCCTGAGTTTTCAATATGTGTGTACCGCCCACTAAGTTCACACCTTCTGTAACCAGGGAAGGCTATATCAGCATCCAGGAATAGAATCCTGGTCTTCAAATCTTTGAACTGAATTACAAGCCCCTTTTA
>JARFYF010000063.1:96739527-96749774 GCA_030265395.1 Rhina ancylostomus
GGAACATCTTCATCCCTTGTCATGGGAGAGCCCAGCAAGTGAGTGAAAAAAAACAAGACTGAAATGTTTGTAACTAACTTCAGGCAGTAATGCAGCAAGTGATGTTCATGTAACACAAGTGACAAGCAGGTCCACAAGAATCTAATCACCTTCTTTGACATTCAATGGCATTACTTTCATTGAATCCCATACCATGAATGAAGGAATTCACATAAATAAGGTGCTACAAAAGCAAATCAGATGCTCTGTAGTGAATGCCTCACCTTCTGACTCCCCAAAGCCTCTCAACAACTAAAGGCTATAAAGTTGAAACATGATGGGAGCTTGTTCAGATGAGCACAGCTCCAAAGATCATCCATTACATAGTCACTGCTCTCGCCACCCTAAGCATTCACGCCTACCAGCACCACTCCAAATCCCCCTCAAAGTCACACATTACCTTGACTGGAAAATTCCCTCAACATCACTCGGCTAAAATCCTGGAACAGCCTCCTAACATTATTGTGGCAGTAACTTCAACACAGTAATCATAGCCATTCAAGAAGACTTCCACAACCATCTTTGCAAGGACAATTTGGGATAAATATTAAATATTGGCCTTGATACATGACATGAATAATAAATAAAATAAGTTGCCACATCACAACATGAAAATTTGGTAATCATTGTAAAACAGTTTTCATAGTACCTTAGGAAAAAAACTCAACAAGTCTAAGTAGCACACTGAAAGCAAAAATTAAGGTCAAGTATGGTCTATCTGCATGATTTGAGAATTCCCAATTGTCAATGCCAGGGAAAAAACTCCTACTTTCATCCAAGCTGGAGAAAATTGCCTACTACAGTTTGCATTGTGAATTTGAATGACTACTGGAATCACACGCAAAACTGGACTACCATAGGCACTTGGATATAGTTCCAATGGTTGGTTCTGGCAGTGAACCCTATTATTACTGTGTAATTACCAAACCACACAACAAGTGGTAGCTGCAAATACTTGGATGGTATTACCACCACACTGTTTAGTAATCACACTCTAATAACAAACTATGTGGTCAGACTATGCTGCCAACAGAACTGACTACAGCTATGTCTGAGTGTCTGTAGGCATTGCATTCAGTGTGCAAGTTTGATAGCACTCCAAGGGGTAGCCACCAAGCATCAGACACAGTTATATTTGGTTTGAGTTGACTGTTTATCCTTGGCTGTGCAGTCTTTATGATCGCTAGGTCATACACCACAGAATAAATGCAGTCAGGCAGATATAATCATTCTCATTTTGAATTACAAAGAAATAAATGAATAGTGAATTTTCATAGGTGAGAAACATAATGAATATTCTTCAAACTATACTAAAAACATAACACTGTTCAGTGCTGCAGGATGTAAGTTTCTTTGTTAGACTAGCCTGTAATTAGTGACAGTAATGTGGATGTGTAATTACAGAATATTAACAGCATACTTATTCAACCTATGTTCTTATGAGACCTATAACAACCCAGTGTGAAGCTGCCCTGTCCATCTAAATGTCACAATATCTGCATTTTAAACTGATCAGTGTGATAATAACTGACATCTACAGATGACTTTAATACATGTGCCTAGGGGTGAACTTCTTTTAGAAGCTGTATTTAATTGATAATCAATGTTTAGATTTTTGAAAAATTAGTGGCTGTGTGGCATTAGTTTCTCAGTACTGTGGGTGTAGTTTTACTTCCAATTTTGATCCTGAGCTGTGAGCACACATTATTGGTAAGACCCGTAACGTTGGGCTGTGCATTAGCAGACATCGTAACCAGAATAAGCAGGTGGTGGTGTCAATTCTTGTGCAAGGCTGATTTGACCCCTGCTCTCTCAACGTGGGCCGCAGTGATCCAGCTACCACCCTGTGTACCTCTCACATGTGAAGCCACATCTGCCATTTAGCTGCTGGAAATATCCCCTACTATTAAATGGAACCTGAAACTGCCTGCAGGGTAAGGCTGTTTGTGTAAAATTGGTTTGGAGATTTTGGAAAAGGGCAAAGACATCTATTTGTGTCCAATACTGTTGTAAACATCTCCTTCCTGTTAAACAGATCATATTTCTAATGGAAGAATATCCATAAGTTTTGAAAACAGACTATCAACTTGAAATGTTAATTCTGTTTCTCTCTCCAGAGATGCTACCTGACCTGCTGCACATTTCTAAAATTTTCCTGTTTTTAATATAGATTTCCAACATCTTCTGTATTTTGCTTTGGTGTCTGTAGTATTGCAAGTCCTGTTACAGATTAAAATAATAGTCAAATTCATACTCATTGTCTCCATGTTAAAGCTTCTCATTTAAATTCCTGCATTTCTGAGAGAGCTATTTTCCAAAGTTGGTCCACACTAGTGCCTGACTTGCTAGGAGCTAAACACACAAAGCAACTCATAGCACAAACTCACTATCACTATTTCAAGGGATCACATAGATCTTACAGATCAATTGCTCATGTGTCTTTTTTTGCTCCAGTTTAATAACCTGGTATTTCTTATGCATTTTCATTTTCCATAAGAAGGGACAAGGCTTTATCTCTGTAGTAGCTTCAGAGGATGCCCTTGCCTGCATCAACAATGTTCCCTGTCACTAGTATGACATCCTTATCAATCAAAAGAGACATCACTCCCTCCACATTAGCTGTTTTGCAACTGCAGGCACTGCATGATACAGATCTATGGCTTGTATCCTGGCAGCGTAGGAGAACAAGATGGGAACAGGATTAGATCACACAGCCCCTCGAGCCCTCAGTGCCATTCAGTAAAATCACGGCTGATTGACCTTGGTCTCAGCTCTACTTTAATGCCACTTCTCTATAACCCTTGTCTCCTTTATAGTCCAAAAATCAGTCTACCTTCAATAACTGAGTTTCCTCATCGCCCTGAAGTAGAGTATTCTAAAGATTCACAGCCTTATGGGAATACAAGAAATGAATCCAAACTCATTTTTTCTGAGAGAGGAAATTCCTCAGAAAAATGATTTAGGACTCTTTCTTGGAACCAGCCCTCCTTGTTGTCTTTATTCTCACCATATGATTATGTCATGGGGTGGCTATGGGTTGACAAGGGAGACCCCTTCAGACTTCTGTCATGATAATTAGTGTGCAGCACTAATCCTATGTGTACCCTGGCAAACCAGGTTTTGGATGCAATTAAATGTTTAGGCCTTGTGTCTTGTTGACCAATGGTCACATTTGACACTCAATTATGGGTGGTAATGTTGCAAGATCATTCAGACATGATGGTTCTATGTGACTTGTTGATGACCAAGATCTTACAGCCGTCAGTCCTGGACCTTGAAAGGAACTTGCCAGGTTCCATAGTGTGCAGCGTTTCCTCCCACATCTGTCCTCAGGTCCTGCAGGCTTATAAATGGAACTGTGTCCAACCATCTGCTCTTGTGAAGTACCAGACTGCACAGTGACGTAGTGCCAGAGACCCAGGTTCAATCCTGATTTTGGGTGCTGTCTATGTGGAGTCTGAGCATTCTACCCATAGGTGAGTAGTGAAATCTGGGGGGAGTTTATGAAAATGTCAGGTAATAAAAAACTGAGTGGGTAAGTGGGTGGTTAAAGTTTGGCAATAGACAGGCAAAGGACAGAAGGGTTTCCATGCTGTATCTCTCCATGATTCTATGATTTTATCTTGCATATCTACATGGTGGAAAGGATATTGAGTGGTACCTAACCAGAAACTGTCCAGGCATTCATTTTAGCTAAGAGGATGCCAGTTTTCAGAGATTAAGTCGGATGCTGCTGCACTGTCCACATGGTCACTGAAGCTTCCATGATGCCCTTTGCTTCTATTCAGCCCAGTTTGTTACATCAATTTTTAGCCTTTAACAAACTGCAATCAGCCAATTAGCACTGTACCAGATTGAACGAGGACTTCCACAAGGAGGTAAGCAGATATAAAACAACAGATTGGGGACGTAAAATATCCCATAATACAAACCTGATGTATAGTGAGAAGCAGAAAATCTCTCCCTAAATGCTTTAGGAAACTGAAATCCCTAATCTAACAGCATAAGTTTCTCTCCCATTGGACAAGAGAAAGATTTTATTACCAACTTGTACTGCTCCTTTCTGCACTAGGAGACCGTCACTTTATTCATGTAATGCATGACATTAGAATATGGGGTAATTACATGTAATGAAAAGGACTTAATGTCTACATAAAAATGAAATGGCAGATCAAATATGTTGCAGACCACAAACACTTATAAAATTGGAAACAGTGGATAACCTGCTTCTCGGTAATTATCACTGGTTCTTTACTGTAGAAACAAATGCTAAAGCATTTAGCATTACTTACAATACAAAAATCATCCTCCAAACCTTCCTCTACAGATCAACTCAGAGTCAGGAATCCATCTTACCATTATAAAACTTTACAAAATAGATTGAATTATTTTCTGTAACAAAATTAATGTGCAAGAGCTCAGGTTTTCAATGCTTTTAAAGTTAGGTCAGAGATTTTAAATTCTAGTCCCTGGACTCCAGCATTCCAGCCTTCAAAATCATGTGCTTTCCTGTAGTGTTCAGTTTAACAGCATGTTACTTCCATTGCTTTATTTGGTACTGAATACATTTCCTGCATAAGTAACATTATTCAGATTTAGATACTTAGATGAAGGTTCAGGGTGTGCATTGACATTTGGGTCACTATATTGCAAGCTTCTAACACCAGCAATTTAAACTGATGGCTTTCCGGTCTCACGAGCTACATCTATGGATCTCAATAACAAAGTCTAAGACTTTGCAGGTTGCAAAATCATGATTGATTTTTAGTCTACACTGATTGCTGCTTGCACCAACATTTTTTGTTCGTCACCCAATTTTTTTTATGGCGGGATTTCCTGTTCTTAGTATTTGGGAAGCTACCTCTTGAATTCTTGTTCTGTGACCTAACCCACAGGATGATTAGCAGAAAGCTCCATATTCTATCTGCCACAATTTGTTTTATCTATAATTGCAGAAATTCCCCATCTTAAATAAATACAGTTATATTAAAATGTTTAATGGGGATAAATTATCCCATGCAATGCCAGCATTTCATGCACCATGCAACAATCAGAAGACCCTAGATTGGACTCAGGAAGAAGGTGCCTCTCCATATGTTCTGTCCACCACTTTTGTTCCCTGACCTATCTTGTCTCCTGGCCTCAATGTTATAAAGTCTCATCCTTGATTTCAAGTCCATCCTCAGCTCACCCCTCGCCACATCTGTACATTTCACAAGAACGCAAGAAAATAGGTGCAAGATTAGCTTCCAGGTCCCTCAAGCCTACCCGCTATTAAATATGATCACAGGTGATCTTTACTGGCCTCAACTCTTCTGCGCTAGTTCCCCTAACCATTATTGCATTGAATGTTCACATATTTATGCACTCCACCTTAAATATACCTAATGATCTGGCCTCACCATCCTCAGATAATTTCAGAGATTCACTGAAATCAGACAGAAGACATTTCTACACATCTCATTTTTTAAAATCACTGGCTCCTTATTTTACAGCTATGTCCCCTTGTTTGTGACTCTCCCATTAGCAAAAACATTTTAACATTTACCCTGTCAAGCCTGCTTAGGATATTATAGGTTTGAATAAGGTCACTCATTCTTTTAAATGCCAAGGAATACAGACAAAAACTCTCCAGCATCTCTTGATAGGACAACTCCTTCAAACAACCTTCTCCAATTCTTGCCTCCCAAGTATTCCTGAATTTAATTGTACCATCACTGGCAGCCATGACATTAACTGCTAAGGCCATCTGCTCTTTAATTCCTACTCCTATATCTTATTACCTTTAAACTTTCTTTTCCTCCTTTAAGATGCTCTTTTGTGCTGCTGACTGCACTATCCTCTCCTCTTGTGGCTTAGTGTTAATTTTTATATGATAAGATACTTAGGACACACCTTGGTAATTGGTTTAAAGGTACTTATTATCATTGTGATATTTGGAAAAGAAGATAGGTAAAATGTGTAGATAAACAAAGATTAAGGATTTAATTAGACTGTTCTTTGAAAATGTGACTGGAACACATTAAAGGGGATAAGAAGCCTAACACGCTCCTATGTGATTGGACAAATAAAAAAAATCATAAAAGTGTTGAACCACATTTGGCTTTCATAAGTATGGCTAAAGAACACAAGAGCAAAGGAGCAATGATAAATTTGTACTAAGCTTTAGTTAGATCCCAATGTGAACATTTAATTGTCAGGTTTGTTAGAGAGCCCATTGCAAAATTCTATTTTAAATACATACAATATTGTAAAGTTAAGATAAATTTGGATTTATCAGTAGGTTATGGTCTGGTAAATAATCTTTCACTTGATTATTTCCTATTGATGTGTCTTGAACAGTTGGATGCAGCAAAGAGTTCTCCTGGTGTACTGGAGAACACTCAACTAAAAGAAAGGATTGACTGATATATCCCATTTGTTGTGTGAAAATTAACAACTACACTTACCAATTGAACACCAGTTACCATACTTCAGAAAGTTACTCCTTGGCTGTGAAGTAGTTTTTAGCATTCCAAGGACAAAACACAATACATAATGCAAATGTTTCCCTTATCTAGGTCAGCCATTCACAGTTCAGAAGCAGACTTTCTATTGGAGTTGGTCAGCGCTAATGAGAGTGCACCACAAAAGCTCCTCCCACCATTTTCATACTACCCAATCAGAATTTTGGACATTCTTTGGTGACTCTGACATCCCATGAATGTTTTTGTGGTAAGCTCATCTGAAATAACTACTTGTACCATTCTGTAGTTCTCCAGAAATTTATTGTACAAGACTATTAATGTACATATCGAACTCCCTTGCCCCCTGCAATTTTGCTTTGTGTGCTTGTACCTGCTGGTCCACCATGGAGAGCAGACTGCAGATCAGATTTCAAAGCTGCATTCTGTGTGCAGTGTGGTTTTCTGTACTAATGTTTGTTTGAGAGCTATTTTTCTTAGATAAATTTTATGCATCTGTATAGGCATGAACATAAGACAAAATTCGCAAATTTGCTTGCAATCCAGCATTCATTTTACAATCTAGCAAAAAACAATTAATGAGTTGACAAACTTATAATAGTGAACTAAAATCATCAAAAGATTGTTGGCACTGAAGATATGCTCTGTAATATATTCCAGTTCAATGCTCATATACACAAATGTGATGTGTGATGTTTCTCAAACACTGTATGATAGAAAACAGATAGAGTTGTTTCATACATGTTTTGACATTTTCCAAATCAGGGATCATCTGGGAGGAGTGGCCTAATGTATCTGGAGATAGCTTAAAAGGACCTTGAGATGTGTTGGTTTAATTTTATACTGACATTCATGCGCAGAGGAAGTCCCTGCAGTTTGAGGCTTTGTTGGAAGGCATTAAAGAGTTGGCACAGCCACTTGGCATCTCCTTTGAGGAAGAGAGTCATAATGTGAGATCGTAAATGCAGATACCAAGATTTGGTTGTCTCTGTAAATAATCCCTGACGTTTGCCTTTTCTGTTCACTTTTGCCTTTCCTGTTCTCTTTTTGCTACGCACACCTAAGAATATTCTAGTTGCAAGAGGAAAGATAAGTCTGTGAGGGCTGAAGCTGAAAATAAAAGTCTTGGCATGCCGTGAAACAGGTCCAAACAGTGACAAAGTGTAATACATCAATAAGAATGCAGATAAAGCAGCATAAGGCGCAAAATCTATGTTTCCCACTAAGGATTAGCAAAGCGACTTCTGATAAACCTGTTCCTGTGGCCAAGCTATTGCAGCTGGTGAGCATCAACGGCAACAGGAGGAAACAAGAACTTGCAAGGTCCTGTGCGCCACACATCCTCGCATACATCTTTTGCTTCATCTCACTCATTGCCAATGGGTCGTTATGAAATGAAGACTCCAATCTTGTTATAGTTTCAATTTTTGATTAGAAGTGTCTTCAAAAAGTTTGTTGGTTTAAAGATTTCTTGGGGTAATCGTTATAGTCAGTCGTTCATATATAACCTACTAATTTTATTCTTCAGGAAAGGTTTTATTTTAATGGCCATTTAATTGAATTTGACATCTGGGTGTGGAAATTAACTACAAATGAAGAGAAAATTCCCACTGAGATTTTCATTACTTTTAGAGTCTAATGACTGTCACGGTGTAACCCTGTGTTTCTAGTTTAATTTTACTTGTGCAAGCTGGCTGTATCTAATTCTAAAAATCAATAGCCTGCCGACTTCTGTGTAGAATTAGTACCAGCATCAATTACACGTGCTTAACATAGCCACAATTCATTTCGTTTGATCTATAGTTAGTCCTTTATCATTGAGAAAGTTCTTTACCTGATAGGCTCAGTGGGTAATTATGCCAGCTGTGTGTGGAACAAGTTCAGCCCTTATTCTGTGCAGCATTTTACTGATGAGAACTTACAGAGGAATTTTGAACTATGGCAACTTAAATGACAGGTAAATACCACGGAAGTTCACTACACTAGGCTCAGTGTCCAGAAAGTATATGATACCTGTCATAATCCTTTGTGAAATTATCTAATAAATTCTTATCGGGACCTGAATCTGGTGCAAGTAAAGTGTACCCCTCATGATGACCTTCCATTTGGTTCCTGAACCATTGTAGCCCTATTTATGACCTTTATGCTTGTAAAGCCATTTGCAATCTCAAATCCCACACACAGCTCATTACAATTCCATCCAACCACACCCCTGCTGCCTTACACTCTCACCCACTGCTGAAGCTTCTCCTGATCCCCTGGCCTAACACTCAAGGTCCCAACCCATCCCCAGTTAACATCCCAACCACAACATTATCCTCAGACCCCTCTACCCCACATTCACCAGCCCACTTGCACTGCTCTCTGTAATGAACCACCCATCTGTAGCATACAACGTGTGCAAGATCTGATTTGTTGCACAAAACACATCAAGCCCTGCGTACAGCAGAATTTTAGAATAATGAGCCCTTGGGAAAAAAAGGCCCAAAATGCATCACTGGTTCTACTGCTATCCAATTAATTGGTTATTAATATTGCTATTAGTTGAATCTTTCTCAGTTGCTGTGTTCCCTCACAGTACAATACTGAAATATTATTCTTCAGCTATAAAACACTTTAAGAATCTTCAGTTGTGAAATCTATGTTGTAAATCTATGTTTTTTCTTTCATAAGGCTTAAATGCAGTTTTAAACAGTGAGCTTTCTTCTTATGGAATCTGATGGCTTTGTTTGTTTGCAATTAGTGTCTGTACCCTTGATAGGGAATGTGGTTGCAAAATCAGCCAGTATTTCCACTCTGGATGACAGCTGAAGAATACATATGTGTGAGTGTTGGCCAAGGAGATGATTGGATTTTGCTATCCACTGAGGAGTAGCTTCCATCACTCACACATGGGAAATAGTTACTTTGACAGATACCAGTGGACAACTGATGACTATGGAGCCACATCCCAGCAGGAGTCTGAGGCATCAAAAGAAAGGAAAAATGACTAAAAAGGCAAAGTATTTTCACAAAATGTTTATTTTGTGAAACGTATGTCTTTTTGACTTTGACTGCAGACCAGTCTTTACTCTTCCCAGCACAAATATCGTGACTGCTGTATGACAGGAAGTGGAGTCAGTGCTGACTGGAGTGCCAAGATATGGTACATATCCACAGTGCACTTTCCAACAAAAGAACTGAACCCTGTCATAGAATGGTACTGTAGAAAGATTTGTAGCACTTAACAATATTTATGACTGCTTGAACTCTGAACTCCAAGGAGAACATGAGGAAGTGCTATGTTACCTAACAGACATTTGAAAAGAGCAGCAAAAGGGGGAAAAACTGCTGCTGATGAATGCAGTTCAGAAACAGTGTCATGAAGGTTACTTCTGCCTTCAAAGCCTTTGCGGTTTGGCACGCATGCTTTTCTTCATTTATCTTTCTGGTGTGCTGTGTGGGGAATAGATTTTAAGCAGTATTGGCATGGTCAGATATAAACAGGCCTGTGCAATGAAAAACTCCTACTGCATGAGGTTACCTTTTACTGGAAGCCCCTTGAAAGATATTAACCAGATGTGGAAGGTGGGACAAACAGCAGACTGATGGGCCTTTCTCCAGCCACCACTGAACTGAACGGTAATGCTCGAGTGCCCTAAATTTTCACAGCAATTTTCCTCAGCTAATCCTGAGTTTTCCATTTTATAGATGTCATATAAATATATGTGTCAGTTTAGTAAAAATAACACTCAAAACTTGCCT
>JARFYF010000063.1:96769430-96780361 GCA_030265395.1 Rhina ancylostomus
GGAGAATTAAAGCTTTTGTCCTATATACACTCGTGAAGAAGCCCGCACACTAATCTGTCCTTCAACACTTGGTCCATGACCTCCAAAATTACAGTGTCTTGCAAGGTCTCTGAAATTGACAACATAATTGCCAAATACTCTCTTCTGATTACATCTACTGAACTTTTAGCTTTAAAATATTTCAGACTGTCATGAGTTGAAGGGTGACTTTAATTTTTGGACCACATTCAACAGACTGCACAATAAGATGCCAACAGCTGCTGATATTGTTTCTGTATCTCAGGCCATTTCTATATAGTATGGCTTTCTTTCACTGAAGGTTCACTGCATTTTGCTCTTTGGTATTTTGTCTGGCCTTGGAGAGCAAATCCAATCACTCGTTGTTAATGCTAAATGTCTCTTGCATTCTATCATATTTACTGCGTTTTCCAAAATATCAAATCTAAGTCTTCTCTGCCATTAAGTCTTGAGCCCTGTTTGAATCCGCTACTCTTCAGTATCGAAGGATTTACCATTCTGGTTAATTAACCTTTCTTTAAGTTGCAGACTCACCAGACTCGTTCTTAGCTGTATGGATTTTCACAGAATTCCATCCTTATTGCCAGTGTTGTGGAGTTTTACTTAATTAGTTCAGACTAAGAGCATTAAGGAAACGTGCATTCTTATTGTGGAAGCCACTCCCTAACTTAATCCGAAGTATGGTCCATAAAGTATACCCTAAAGCTTGTGAGACCTTTCATTTCTTAAAGTAGTAGTCACTCCACCAACCTTAAAGAATAGTTGCATTTAACAACTCATACATGAATCACAACTAATTAAGAGTATGGTGCCATGTGATCAGGTTACTGGACTAGCAGCTAAAATTCTAGACAACTAATCAAGAGATACGAGTTCAAATCCCATGATAACAGTTGGAGAACTTAAATCCAAATTAATACATAAAAATCTGAAATTGTAACGGTAATCATGGAACTGATAATTGTCATTAAAATCCATTTGAATTACTAATGTCCTTCAGGGAAGGAAACCTCTAGACCCACTGATGTGGTTGAATCCTACCATCCTCCTCAGTTCAGGTACACATAGGGATGGACAATAAATGCTACCATTTCCAATGATGCCCAAATTCCATGAATAAACTAATTAGTTAAAAAGATAATTGTCTTAATTCCAATTGATGAGGAACTTCTGCAGCTTTCAAGAAACCATCAAACTCTTGTGTTTTCATGAAACAAACACTCAATTCATCTTTCTAGTGTAGAATAAACAGTATCTCCTCATACAAGGTTTTGAATTGACTATAAAAGAAATGGTTGTTGAACTCTCCAGGTAACTATAATTGAAATTCCTGCTGAGTTCTCCACAGAGAGATTGCAATTTTGGATTATTGACACTATTGACTTCCCAAAAATGTTACTGCATTATTTGAAGGTAATTATGCAGATAGTGTAATTTTCCAGCAGTGTGAAAAGTTAGAGTTTAGAACATAGAACAGTACAGTCGGGAACTAGCCCTTTGGCCCAGGATGTTGTGCTGAACTAATTCAACTTGTTATTAAATACCTAACTAAACTAATCATTTCTGCCTACACAATTGGAATTGGTTTGTTATTGTCACATGAACCGAGGTACACTGAAAAACTTGTCTTGCATACCGTTCATATAGATCAATTCATTACTCAGAGCATTGAGGTAGTACAGGGTAAAACAATAACAGAATGCAGAATAAAGTGTAACAGCTACAGAGAAAGTGCAGTGCAGGTGTAACGAGCCAGATTGTGAAGTCACAAGCCCATCTTATCAAACTAGGGAACCATTCAATAGTCTTACAACTGCAGGATAGAAGCTGTCCTTGAGTCCAGTGGTATGTACTTCCAGGCTTTTGCATCTTCTCCCCAATGGGAGAGGGGAGGAGAGAGAATGTCCAGGATGGGTGGTGTCTTTGATTATGCTGGCTGCTTTACCGAGGCAGTGAGAAGTATAGACAGAGTCCATATCCCTCCATTCTCTGCACATTCATGTGTCTATCTAAGGGCCTCTTAAGTGCCTCTATCATATTTGTGTCCACAACCATCCCTGGCAGCACATTCCAGGCACTCACCACTCTCTGTGTAAAAAACTTACCCTGCACATCTCCTTTGAACATATCCCCTCACCTTATAAATGCATGCCCTCTGGTATCAGACATGTTGATCCAAGGAAAAAGATACCAGCTGTCTATTCAGCTTGGTGAAATGTTGTTTTCCTGTTCCCTGAAACATGTAAGCTGGAAATTCAACTTGCCCAGCCAAAAGAAGACAGTTGTGTATTTGAAATTTTCTGAGATAACTGGATGCCCCATTCTCACTCAATTCCCATCAGCAGCACTTTTAACTGTGCAGTTTGTTTTACCAAGAGCCGAGACAGATGGACAGTGATACAAAGTGGACATCAGAATCTTATTATTGGGACTGCACTGACATTATTAGTGGCATTCTGAGCGGGTTGTCTATAGTTGGTAAATTCTGTCTGAAAGCCAAGTCAAAAGCCTTCCTGAATATGGGCAGGAGAACTGGGAGCTGCCAGTGGAAAATCTTTCACGTTGGTCCACATTCCCCATTTCCCTCATGTGAAATAACACTAAATGTCCAACTTCCCCCACATTCCAGAAGTGGAGAGGCTTTTTGCTGTTTGCTGTTAAAATTGAACTGTATAGACGAACCGTACGGAGAATGTGGTGAACGGGCATGCACACACCTGTCTGCATACGCATGCCTGTCGGTCAATTGCCCAGCAGATCAAAGGCACGAATGCGGCAAGTATGCATGTGCGTGCCTGCCCGTTGATCACTCAGCAGAGTGACAATGCCCTCCTATGCGCAGAGCATCACTTTTGGCAGGGGACTTCGGGGACTCATGCACGCGTTTAGGTCTCTATCGACCTTCTCTTTGATCTATAACTGTAAGTTGCTCAGTTTCTTTATTTTGGTTAATATGAATCAGTGAAGACAATTATTCTACCGCACCGTTGTCAGTCTTGCTCCATGCTTCTCATGGATACCCCAAGGAGAGAAACAGGTGACCACCCCTCAGGTGTTCTGTGCCAACCTGACCCAGTCTTGCTACCATTAAGTGGCAAGACCATATAAGGCATAGAAGGGATAGAGACTTTGTGTGGGCAAATGTAATTAGTGTAGATAGGCAAAAAGATTAGCGTGGACATAGTGGGCTGAAGGGCCCATTTCTGTGCTGTACATCATCATAACTCTGTGACTCTAAGTGGAGACCTTGCCATAGCTGGCTGGCAGGAAACTGTCTGCTTTTTGCACAGAAGGCCTGCAGCTGGGAAATTAAGTGGGAATAGAAGATGCTGAGGGTGGATTGAACTCACTTTGTCAGGGAGCACTCCTATTGCCTTGGCATCCTAAAAATAAACATTTTTGAAATACTTTGCATAATTCATTTGAAGACGATTGTTAAGGTCACTTAGGAGTAAGTATAGCCAAGTGGACTATGTACAGTGGACTCTACTCAGTCATTCCAAAATTTGCATTCAAACTTCTAACTCACTGTAGGAACCCACTTTGTACATCTAAAGTGTGCAATATCAGCTTCAATTACATTCCCAAGGTGATTAAAGGCTTCCTGAGCCAACTTGCATTCAGCACACTACAGGTCCAGATTAACACAAAATTCAGAGGCGAAATCCCCATTTCTCTGGTGCAAAACAGGCACTTGCTACAAGTGGAAAAGTTGAAGCTTCTCTTAACCACCCCATCCCCACCAACAAGGCCTCCAGACAGAGTTAAAACCAATGTGATAATGTCCATCTGATCTCAGGGTAGAGGCAACAGGATTATCCTATTACTATTTATCACATTGCCATCGATGAACTTATGTTTAAACAGTGCTGCCCCTGTAAATAGATATATTCACTAAAAGAAGCTGAAACCATACCAGCTTCCCCACTTTGATCACAGATTGCATCTGCTGAATTAATTATGGCACAAAGTGCTATAAAGTACAGTGGTTCACAGCACAATAAATATTAATAAGGATAATTGTGGCTTTGGACTTCAGACCCAATGACTTAGAGGACTGCTGCTGAAGGCTGTAGGTAAATAATCAATGAAGGTTCCATTGGCCTTCCTACTGATTTTTTTAAAAATCATTGACTACAGTTGTCCTCATTAGACATGCCTCATTGAGGATTTTCCTCTACTTCCCATGGGTCTAATAGGGAGAGTCCATGTTTTTTGTGACTTGGATTGTGTTCAGTTATGCCTGCATTAAACCCCATACTGACATGCTAAGTACTAAAATTCCTTATCTTTAAATACTGAGTAGCTGATGTAAATATTAAACATCCCTTGGTTCTGTTAGCCAATATTGTTTGTGAAAATAATGCCAATAATCTGTCTGGTTGCCTATGGAATTACATTTAGCAATTCAAATATGGAATTTGCATTAGAGTTTTGTGGAATATTACTCCTTTCTCCATCTCCAGACATCTGTTCAAAATATATTTGAAGAACATTTAATATTACATTTAATATAAAAAGAATGTAAAAAATACAACATAAAATAGAACTTTATGTATAGTTTTCCTTCTATTGAATATCAAATATGAACCTTGTTATATTAAAATGTGTTATTTGATCTGAGATGCTAAAATATTCCAAATCTTTTGGGGATGAAAGTCATTGCATCAAAGCTGAAAATTATACTGCACAAGACTTCTGCTTTCTCTCTTATTGCTGCTGCAAACACAGAAAGCTTGCTTGGATTTGTACTTTGTTCTCAGTGTCTTGTTCCATAACATTTAATATTCCATTTTTTATACAGTGTAATTTTGGAAAACAAATATTTGATGTGCATCACTAGAAACCAGTGTTCAAAGAGTGATTAAATGAATATGAAAACCAGTCAGAGACTACCACTAGTTGTTGATAGATCATGCAATGGCTGTTGGTTATTTTGATAGGGTAAAATATAGCAATTTTATAGCATAAAAGTAGAGAGAAAATTTAGTCTTGACAAAATAAAATGGCTGTATAAGCTAAGAAAATCCATCACAGAACATAGGCTATCCTTCAAAACAAGCTGATTGCCCCTCATCTATAGAAAAAAATTTAAACACTGAGAGGATTATTGAATGACCAATTTTAATTGGCAGTTCAAGCATCTAAATTTAAACATTTTTAATTAAAAATTAAATTAAAGGGAAAATTTCAGGAAACAGGCTTTGTTAAAACATGCATTACAATTAGTTTAATCTATTTTCTCTCACATTGTTACATCATATCAATCAAGAAACTTATTTTAATGCATTGGGCCTTTATTAGCTCTCAAAATTGATGTAGTTTTTGTAGATTTAGTAGAATCAAAGACTTATAGTAGAAAAGAGGATCTTTAGTCTGTTCTGCATCTTTTAGTCATGTTCAAGTCCCATAACCCAGCTTTTTTTCTGTTAACCTGTGAATTTTCTTGTGTGTTCAAGTGCCTTTTAACATTATTTATAGAATGGGCTTGTCACAATGTTGATCAAGAGCAAACTCACAGAGAACCCAAATGCAGCACACCGATACAAAACTGGAGTCAGGATATTTCCTCAGGACAAACACAGGCAGCAACTGGAAGGAATCTTGCCTTGGCGATCTAAAGAGGAATCCCAACACAAACTGGATCTTCAGAAAGGAATAGTGGACACTGGACTGCTCTAGAGTAAACCACTCTAAGCAATTAGGAGCCAACGTACCCAAAGGCAGACCAATACTCTGGCAACTAGTACTAGAAAAACCCAGGTACTTATGCTAGGCCCCTGATGGGGCTCAGGTGAGTGTCATTATACAATCAGTCCAGCATGGCAACCATGTGCTGGACAACAAGGCATTAAAGGAGCCAAATTGAGGGCCAGAACCCAGAACCATGACAGGGCTTCCATCACCATTTATTGGAACTGAAGGGACCAAAGGATATAGGGAGAATACTGGAACAGTTACTGGATTTGGATGAGCAGGCATGCTCATATTGAATGGTGGAGCAAGCTGGAGGGTCAAATGGCCTACCAGATCCTCATAACGTTCTGAATGAAAAATATTTCTTCTCAATTCCTATTTTGATCTGTAGCAAATGATTTTAAATCTTTGGCATTTGGTCATTGACATACCAGCTAGACTATTAGTTTTACTCAATCTAACCTTTCAAGACCTCCTATAATCTTGATAGTTTCCATTGTGCTAGTGTTTAACTTTCTCCATTCCAAGGAGAAGAACCCCCAGCCTATATGTAAATCATGTTTAAATGCCATTTAAGCTGGGTCAATCTCTCCCATTGGGGATAGGACTGGGGAGTTCCGTACACTAATAATGTTTGAGCACATGCCATTGTCATGTCATCAAGCATGCACATATAATGACATTACTATTCATGCAATGGTCATTTCTTCCCTTTTTGACATAAATTTGTGTCTTAGGGTGCAAACTACAACCATCGCTAAACAGTGAAAAAAAACAGCATACCGCACTGACCATCAGAGGGACTCTGGTCCTTGCTCCCTCACTTCTGTAGTCTTTTGACTTTACACCATTTAGTGCTGCTTTCCCTGCTCTGTTAACCATCCCCCAGCTGTAATAGTGTTCAACCACTCATGGCAATGGACTGCATCAGGCCCATGCATCACATGTGGGACAGTGACACACTGATGATAGTCATGTCCCCCAACATCTCTCTCAGCTTTGTTCAACCTTTCACAGAGCTTTTTGGTAGCTGCTGTGGGAATGGGTCTCTTAAAGTCTGACAACATTCCCAGGGCACAGCTTAGCAAAGACCCATTAATGACATTGGATCTCCAAATCAAGACTCCCAGTTTGGCACAGCTTTCAGGGTGTGAACCACACAAACACTGCTTCAAATGTGGTTTCATGATTTCTGTTGTGGAAACCATTGTGGGCTGTGCTAAGTGCATGATAACTCCATCTGCCTGCAGTTCTTAAATTACAGAAGCAGAGTCAAACATGTTGATGTTACAGTACAGTGCATTTAGCGCTACCAACTGGATATGAACTTTTATAACTGAAGTCCCTCAACCCTAGCAATATAGTGGTCAGCCTCATTTGCACCCGACCAAAGACAAGCAGAAAAAGCATAATGTTTTCTTGGAAACTAAAAGCTCATCCAGCAAAACTTATACATACAGTTTGAGTTAAAATACTGACTGATTTAGTCTCCCAAGTGCATGTAATTGGCTTTCAATAGTGGCTAGCAACATGGATAATTTTACATGGATGACACTGTGCCCCGGATTTCCCTGTAGGAGGTCCACCTCCTGCACTCACCGTTACATCACATTGATACTCCACAATGAATTTCCTTCCCCGATCCAGAAAAGTAATCTACTTGGCTGGGGCCATTCTGTGCTGAGTGATGGGGGCCTGCGTGGTACCAGGGTTTGGGGCATTGTAATTCAGGGGCATCGAGGGCAGGTTTGTGCAGAACAAGACACGCCGCTCAACTCTGCTGAAAAAGCCTCACCCCAGCTTTACCACCTGTCGAGGCTGTCAAGTGTTTCTCCAAGCTTCTGAATGACTTTGATAATTGGAAGTACTAACAAACTGTTAAAAACAGAATGAATAATGAGTTTTAAAGCCACTAAAAGTAACATAAAAGTAAATTAAGAATATTTAAATAATTAACACCTAAATCATAAAAATACATGTAATCAAGAATTGCCATTTATCTTATTCTCACTTTTTTTTCTTCGCTGCCATAAACCTTCCATTGAGGTGAGGTGCTGAGATCTTCTGGCAAGCTCCTGCTCCACTGTTGGACTGCTGGTGACCTCAGCAAGTAGAGCCCATCCAGCAAGTCTGAGACTTTCACATTCCTGTAGGAGTCCGGAACTTCCCGGCGCTTATGAGGATGCAGGACTGCTGGCAAAACCAAGCAAAATATGGCCATTAATAAAACCAGCAACTTCAGAGAATAGTATTAAAGTTTCGTACTATATTTGAAGGGGTGAGGGACCTGCATTATTATTTTAATATGTTTTACTTTTCATTGTTTCAACTTTGTTTCCAATCATGTGTGACGTTACATTAATGCCACGCTTTAGTGTTAATGGTAATTAGAGGTTGAACTGTGTATACGTCAGAGTTTGTAGTTGTACTATTTCTTTTAATGATGGTGTAATATTAGAATGACTGAGTTAATAGCAGTGTGGTATTGGAGTGACTGTGTTAATAATAGTGCAATGTGGAGTGACTGTGTTAATAGTAGTGTGAGATTTAAGTGACTGTGTTAATGGCAGTACAAGGTTGAAAAATCTATGTTAACGATAATTGGTCTTGTGGTTACTGTTACTGGCAGTAAGATGTCGAACTTTTCTCATTAATGGCTTTGTGATCTTATGAGAGTATTATTTTGAAGTGACTATTAGTGACAGCGAAATCCTGAACTGACAATCTTAGTAGTGCAGTGATGTTGAAATGACCATGATCGTGGTTATGTGACCTTGGAATGACTGGTACTGTACCACCAGGTACAAAATGTTGCTGTGACTGTTTTAAGGGGTTAAAATTTAAAATCTAGTTCCTTAATACAATAATTCATTTATGTTCAAGTGGCATGTGCCTTATAAGACATGTCCAGAAATTATCCTGAGCAAATATGAATGTACATTTTTTGTGGGTTTGCCTGAATTTCCACTGTTATTTTAATGGACCAATTATGTTGTACAAATTCATTAAATGTTCATACACAAATATTAGAATAGTGTAATTTCAAGGGTACAATCTATGATTTGAGCATTAAAATTTCAGAGGCATGCCTCATGCCATTACCTTAATTAAAATGGATTTAACATGAAATCACCTAATTTGATAGTACCAAATCATTGTTGCTGAAATTTAATAGCAAACTTAGTTATACAATGGACAGACAATGGATTCTATTCACATTGTCCCATTTTATTACTTCAGTAAAGATTTATAAAGCACATTTGCTCTAAAATATGACCAGATATAGGCTGCTACATTCTGTAAACATCAGTGGTTTGTTCAGGTTACAGCCTAAATACAAAGCAACCAAGCAGACTGGACACAATTTCTAGTTCTATATACAACAATGTCTGTACTTTGCACAAGTTAATTGGCATCCTAACTTGAAAAGTTAGCCATGCTCCTGTTTTTACAATTTTAGTAAATGCAAATTGGCCAAAAGAATATCTTTGAGGAAGTTTAATTATCCAAAAAGTACTTGCATCAAACCTAAAAAATGAATAAAATATCTAAATGTGGATTTCACACATCAAGCTATAAAAGTCCGTGATCAAATGGGTTTTTAGAAAGCGATTATATTGCTTTGTCAGACTGCACTTTAAAGACTGGACAGCCATTCTTGTGATAGCGGTTCATAGGACCTAATGCTATCTGCTTTTATCACTGAA
Organism: Rhina ancylostomus; assembly: GCA_030265395.1. Taxonomy (NCBI): domain Eukaryota; kingdom Metazoa; phylum Chordata; class Chondrichthyes; order Rhinopristiformes; family Rhinidae; genus Rhina; species Rhina ancylostomus. Next base: position 96,778,853 of record JARFYF010000063.1, read on the forward strand.
AAGTATTGCATTCTTAACTCATACCTGTTCTAAAGCAGGTATATAGCAGACTTCCAATTTCAAAGAAATTACAGCAGGATCACTCAAATTCTTTTTTTTCTATGGATCCCAGAAAAAAATCAAAAAGCTCTTTTGGGTTATGCACCTCACACATGTGCACACAAAACAGGGCAAGAGATGTCAGCATAACACGCTGTGGCAAGTACAAACCCTTATGGAAGTAATACATGGTCAAAGATTTAAATGGACCTCTCAAAAAACTGGTGGAATTTTCTTAATCAGAACCTAAAATTTCATTTCTAGCCTTACAATGCAGAAAATCTTATTCATCTATATTTTTCTTTATATCAGCCTTTTTAATAGAATTGTCAATATTGTTCAGCATCTCATGATACTATGTTTTATGGCAAATTCATTTAAAAATAACAACAAAAATATTGATTCTCACACCAAAATTTTGCTGCTCAGATGACAGATTGTATCCATGAAATTACACTATGTTAATATGTGCATTTAACACAATTGTATGGAGTAGGGACAATAAATGGAAAAGGGTGACAGAATTTTTTTAAAGTATGATATAACTATTTATCTGAGAATAGAATTGGAGGTTCTTGAAGCAGGCAAGTTTGAAGTAAGATGTTCAAATATCCTGAAGAATATTATTGTCCCTCTGTTGATGAGGCTTGGCATAGATACTTGTGAAAGAAGGAACATATCAAGATAAATAAATGAAGATGATGGCATGGATGCAATTGGTGGGACTTCATTGAAATTGTTTTCAATAATATGATTGTTTATGTAGAACTATTCCTCAGGCATTTAAACAGCTCAGGTCAAAAAGATTTTACCTGGTTCTTTCTTTCCTATACATTCTTATATATTGTTTGCTGAAATCCTATGGAACTACTCATTGGTAGTTTGGACTTGGGATGTGGTTTCTGATAATTCATTAATGCCCTACTATGATATAACTAAGTTCAAGCTTTGCTGTATAACAGAACATTTGCTGAAGAGATATTAATTAAACTGAAAGACAAAGGCCAAACAAATATACAATACATTTTGCAGATGCATTTTCAACCATAATAGTGCTACAGCCGCTGGATCAAAAAGACAGCAGCTCTACTAGCAAGTAAGATAAGAAAAGATAAGATATTTATTTATTTGTCTTATGTACATCGAACACACAGTGAAATATGTCTTTTTGTGTTACTGAGAATGTGCTGGGGTCAAGTGACGCCACTCTTCCAGCGCCAACATAGCATGTCCACAGCTCCTAACTTGTACGTCCTTGGGATGTGGGGGAAAACCGAAGCACCCGGAGGAAACCCACGCAGACACAGGGAGAATGTACAGAATCCTTATGGACAGTGGCAGAATCAAACCCGGGTCATTGGTGCTGTTATGGCATCATGCTAACCACTACACTACCGTGCCACCCTAGGACTGCTGTCTTATAGTTCCAAAGACCCAGGTTCAATCCTGACCTCCATTGCTGTCTGTGTG
>JARFYF010000063.1:96781224-96792857 GCA_030265395.1 Rhina ancylostomus
TTATACGATGAGATGGACTCTTGACCTCACAATCTACCTTGTTGTGACCTTGCACCTTATTGTCTACCTGCAATGCAGTTCCCTGTAACTGTGACACTTTACTCTGTATTCGGTTATTCTTTTTGCCTGTACTACCTCAATACACTCTGTACTACCTCAATGTATCTGCACTGTGTAATGAATTGATCTGTACGAATGGTTTGCAAGACAAGTTTTTCACTGGTACCTCGGTACAAGTGATAATAATAAACCAATACCAATACCAATGAAACACATCTACTCCTCTGGGTTCCATCGAGAACTGCCTTATGAAATATAGATTTCAAACATGCCCTTGGTTAGGGGCTAGAACTACTGAAAGTTCATCTGTGACTAATTCAACAAAGGGATTACTTAATCAGAAATAGAGCCTTGGATATGTAATAAATGACCCAGATTGGCAGGATCACATTGGACTCAGCCCCTACTTTACGTTCATCTCTCATTGAATGGCCTGCAGCTGTGCTGATCTTCGATGTCTCCCTGTGCCCTGTCAGTGACCAGCCCACAGGCAGCAGGAAGTTCAGGTTCTACCCATTGGCAGCCGTTATGATCTTTTGACAGATTTTTACTGCAAGTATCTATAAGTCTCCATTACTGAAACACTTGAAAAATATTTACATAACTTAAACAATTTAAAAAGGCTAATAAAAATTAATTTAAAAACACAGTCAATATATGTAAACAGATTAACAATATCAATATTCATTAAAATGAAGCAAAGAAAACAAACCAGTTACCTTCATTTTTCTTTTTAGTGAATAGGACCGCACTGCGGCTGACATAAAGCTGAGGGACCACATATGATGTGAACTTAGCTGAACACATTTAGGAACTGTTACTGGAGTTAGCTGGCATCTGAGCTTCAGTGCTTCCAGTACTACTGCACCATATGCAGAGCCCAGGACCCATGCACTGCAGCAAGCTGATGCTGCTTCGTGGAAGCAGCGTGATCTGTCCCTTTGCCTTTTCCTCTCAGGTTGGGCAAAATGACAGCACCCATGAGTTTCAGAGCTGGGTCGACACCTGTGCAGATTGGGCAATCCTGACCTACTGTTAAAATGGGCTACTTTTCACCTAGTCAAAAAACAGGGGTGTAATGCAGGCCAACTTCCATCTCTTTGTGAGGACGTTAATTTCTTTACAGAATGGAATCAATAAAATTGTGAAAAAAATCAATTGAAACACAATGTCTTAAAAGCATAAAGGAGGTTCATCAACATCTGGGAAGAGAAAAAATCCTTTCTTTAAAATAAGTTTTGCACCAAAATATTAACTTAGCTTTCTCCTCTGCAGATAGTGTCTGCCTTGCTTTATACATCTAGGATTTTCTGTTATTGTTTTACATTTAAATGCCACAGTGAATGTTCTATTGATTACATATGCTTTATACATTGAAAATACAGTATAAACTAATTACAAAGATTTATGTACACGTTGTTCTGTGAGTAATTAAAATACTTTCTCTAATTTGTTGCATTGACTTCATGTTACAATGCTTACTCGTATTTTAAGATAATTTTGAAAAATTGACAGCATACCACATGACAGCACTTTATTGCTCTGTGAAATTTTTCACTCCTAGCAATAGGTTACAAGGGCTTGTATTCCAGACATTCTTTTGCAAATGATTGTGCCTTGTTAGACAATCAATTAAAGACACTAACGAGGGTTTTTTTAAAGTACTTGTAACACCCCCATGTATGGGAATGGCAAAAGTTACTGGTTGTAAATTTTTATGACCATTTCATAAGAACTGCATTAGTTTAAAGATTTATCTGAGGAAAGATGAATCTAATAAAAGCTGGTGCTGTGTAAAAAATGGTTTCATGGTGCAGACAGCTCTCACCTTTCATTTTCTGCATGTTTGGTTTTACAAGAACACCTCATTTTAATGACAAGAGCAAGTCAGAAAAAAGGAGAGTTTACTTAAAGCAATTCAAATAAAAAATTAATTTTCCATTGATTTTTTTCTGTTCCTGTTTCAACTATATTAAAGGCATATGCATGCTTGTAATATTGCCCCCAGTCTTGCCTACAGCAATTGCAAAAATCAACTTGCTTCATTGTTTTTCCCCCAATAATATAGTGCCATTCTGAGTTTTAAAAAAAATTAAGGGATTTTAAGTGACAGCATGTTCCTGATGTTACCATTAAGAGAAACAGTTCTTATGTAGGGCCTGCTCAATAACCCCAGTGAGAGACCTAATACACTTTCATGATTGGTTCATCTCTGTTCTAATTATCTGCTTTGATAGGACTTTTGGCCAGTCATTTCAATGCTCCTTTAAAAACTGAGTTGGGCAAGTCAGTCTACACACAGTAGATTCTTCTTACATGCACTTTCATCCAATTTCTCATTTTTCAGTGGAAACTTGACAGCAAGCAGACAAAGCTCGCTTCATGTAATCCAAAATTAGACAAGATCAATTTCACTACAGCACAGGATCTTTTCTCCACACTAATAAAGATAATAATACTTGATACAGTTCTGGCATTTATACCAAAGGAAGACACTATCTGACAAGACAGATACAGACATATAGGTTCAATAACCCCGTGCAAATGAAAGATGGAACTCCAAGCGTAATTAATTCATTATTAAAGAAGGAAGAGCTGGCAAAGTATTTATCTCTGATACAGAATGTGATGATCCTGGTGAAATCTTACTATTCCTGCTTTGACTATACACTAGGTATAACCAACAAAAACTTACAGCACCCCACAACCCACAATACGACAAAATAGAAATGTGTCCACAGTGGCAGCAACCTTGCCAGTAGCTGTAAGGAGACTACTGCACTGATATTCAGCGCTGCTGGGCCATCCAAGCTCTGTCTGGCAATTTCAATGACATCAGTTCATGTGTAGATGGATCCAGCAGATCACAGCTGCATTGACGAAGGAAACACAGAGACACATCTGCTTCTCTAAACGCATCAGCAAGTGCAAAAATAACAACAGTTCCATGTCACTGCTGACTTCCCTAGGGCTCTGAGGGTCATTGGCTGTGAAGTGTACAACTTTGTACACCTTCCCTGAATGATGCAGCTTATTACATTTAAACAGGGGTCATTCAATGAGGCATGCATGATCCGGTTAGTCTGTGATGCCAAAACCTCTTCATGTCAGTGGATAGCTGAATATTTCAGGACAAATTTTGAGTGTTTCATTTTTTCTCCTGTTCCTAATTAAACAGAAGTTAAGTGGAGCAAAAGACTCAAATGTAGGCTTGGGAGTAACAGTACTGAACTGAATTTATATCCATATCATTTTACAAGGGAGAGCATAAATGGCATACTACCCTACTAAAGGGTCTTTGGAAAGAGAACAAAGCAAATCCTGTCCATTAATAGCAACAAACGTTCTGCTGGAAGAACTCAGCAGGTCAAGCATTATATGTGGGAGGAAAGGAATTGTCAACGTTTCTGGTGAAAATCTGATGTCTCCCATCCATTAATGTTTCAGTAGCTGAATATAATATGCCATTGTAAACTTCCAGCTGCATGTCATGTCAATCCCCTTCTTATTCCAACACTGACCTGTTTGACCTTGGCCTTCTCCAATGTCACGGTGAGGCCAAACACAAGCTAGAAGGTCAGGACCTCCTATTCCACTTGGGTAACCTACAACCTGATGGTATGAACATTGAATTTTCCAATTTCAGGTAACCCACACTCCTTGTGTTGTTTGCCCACTCCTATTGGTACACTTAAGTTCTCTCTCCCTTTATTCACCTATTCCATTCCGCCTTCCCTTTACCTGGATTTGTTACCCTCCCCCACCTGGCTCCATATGCCCATCATCCCCCACTCCCCACACCTGGTTCCACCTATCACCTACCAGCCCTTATCTCACCCCGCCCTCTCACCTCCCTCTGGCTTTCTTCCCACCTCACTCTCAGTTCCACTGAAGAGTCTCAACCCAAAACGTCAGCCATCCCTTTCCCTCCACAGATGCTGTTTGACTCACTGAGTTCCTCCAGCAGTCTGTTTTTGTTTGGCTACAGCTTCCAGCATCTGCAGTCTCTTGTGTCTCTAGCTGACTTCTGGTTCTTTAAAGGCTTACTACACAATGTTGTTCACAAATATAAGAACCCAGGGAGGTTTTGCAGGTTACAATGTCAAGAACTTACAAAATTATATGGAACAGTCAAACTGAATCATCTAAATGAATGGTGCACAATTTAAGGACCATCCTTTGTGGAGTCCTCGAGTCATTCAGGCCTTTAGCCCACTGAGCCATGCAGGCCATCAAACAGCCATTTTCACTCATTCTGTTTTTGCCTTCCCACATTCGTGTCGACTCCCCCAAGATTCTACCCCTCACCTACATGCCCGAGGTAATTTACAGCGACCAATCAACCCATCACTTGCTGTAGGGATGTGGGAGGAAACTGAAGTGCCAGAGGGAACCCACGTGGCCACAGGGAGAACGTGCAAGGCCCACGCAGAGAGCACTCAGTGTCATTGGAGCTGTCAGGCAATAGCTCTACCAGCTGCACCACTGTGCCATCCAATGGATAGAAAGAAGTCTGCAATATGATAGTGTTAGCTGGTGCAATCCACACTGAAGCTTGCTTTGTGAGCTGAGTGGCATTTATACCTTACCACTGTTGCAGCTGGAACAACGTCACTTTACTTAGTTGGAGCGGTTAGCATAACGTTATTGCAGCGCCAGTGACCCGGGTTCAATTTCAGCCGCCGTCTGTAAGGAGTTTGTACGTTCTCCCCATGTCTGCATGGGTTTCCTCCGGGTGCCCCGGCTTCCTCCCACATTCCAAAGACGCACTGGTTAGGAAGTTGTGGGCGTGCTATGTTAGCGGCAGAAGCATGGCGACACTTGCGGGCTGCCCCAGAACACTCTACGCAAAAGATGCATTTCACCGTGTGTTTCGATGTACATGTGACTAATAAAGATATCTTAAGTCTTATCTCTTCTCTCCGTGTCTGCATGGGATCCTCCAGGTGCTGTGGTCTCCTCCCACATTCCAAAAAACATACAGGTTAGGAGCTGTGGGCATGCTATGTTGGCACCAGAAGAGTGGCGACACTTGTGGGCTGACCCCAGCACATTCTCAGTAATGCAAAAAGACACATTTTGCTGTGTGCTTCGATGTACGTGTGACTAATAAATAAATATCTCATCTTATATCTGTATTACTGTACAAACTATTTTATCAAACAGAAGTGGAGGTGTGGTGCTGTATAATACCACAGTAGAAATTTTTAGTTGTGATTTGCATGAGAACAGTGCACTGTGGGAGATCCAGGTGACTTTCTCATATGGTTGCATCTACCTAAAGTTTGTGGTTAACATATTTGCATTATCCCATAAAAGCTTTGAACTGCAAAGCAGGCTACCTGTGCATGTGAACACACGTCGACTGGAGCTTTGCATCACGTCTGCACTAATTGAAAGAGCTGTGCTCTTGCTAAAGCAGGCAGATGACTGAAATGAAAGATATGAAACAATTCAGACACCATAATCTCAGATTTACTTAGGAGGTCCTACAGGTAAAGCAAAAGAGGGATGCCCAATTTGGCATCCAAATTCTCTGCAGAAGAATCACACAAAATGCCTAGCAGCAGATGGCACATCAGATGAATTCCATCTGCAATGGCTAATGGATGACAGACTTCAGAAAGCCTGCAGGGGTTAGATACCCAACTACTTCAAAATCAGGTAAGGCTCAGAATTCAACACCTGCTCAAGGATCAACGCCTCATCTTCAGATGAGTCACTTTCCAGCCTTCATCAGACTTTGGTTGCTAAGTCTGTCATATCAGGAGAGATTGGGTAGGCTAGGCCTGCTCTCTAGAATTTACAAGAATGTGAAGTGACCTCACTGAAATGTACAAAATGCTTAGACAGCATCTTAGAGTGGATATAGGAGGATGTTTCTCTGACTAAGCAGTCAAGAATTACGAGTCACAGTATCAAAATAAGGGATAGGTCGATAAGGATTTAAAGCAGGAGAAATTTCACTCAGAGGCTGGTGAATCTTTGGAATTTTCTACCCTGAGCTGCAGAGGCTCAGACACTGGTTACATTCAGAACAGAGAGCAATAGATTTCTGGATATTACTGGAATCAAGTGATATGAAGATGGCAGGAGAACAGCATGGAGGTGGAAGGTCAGCAAGCATTTAGTTGGATTGCAGACTAGGCCCAAGGGCCAAATGTCCTTCTCCTGCTCCTAATTCTTGTGCTCTCAGGCTGTCAGCATTCCTGGCATTCATTCATATTTCACTTTCCAGCATTCACTTTGCCCTCTTCTGGCAATTTTAGATAATCATTATCTCCCCCTCAGGTCTAAGCTTTTGTTCCCTTTCATGACCTTCAATCCCCTTGCACCATTACTCTTTCTGTTACTTAATTTCTCCTGCCTTCCACCACATTTCAAATGTTCTCTCTTGTTCTCTTGCCAACTCCCCACTTTCGCTACAATTTAAAATGTTCTCTACCACTAACCTGATGGAAGGTCATTGAACTGAAATGTTAACTCTGCTCTTTTTTCTCCACAGATACTCCCTGACATGTCCATGTTAGCTAACCTCTATGTCATTTCCCTGCCCTATCTCCATATCACTTGATTCCTGAAAGAAATCTATTAATCTCTGTTCAGAATGTAACCAATGACTGAGCCTCTGCAGCTCAGGGGTAGAACATTCCAAAGATTCACCACCCTCTGGGTGAGGCTATAGCCCTTTGAGGCTATAACAAATTGCTGCAATCTCAATGCTTGTGATAAAGGTGCTGCCCTGTTCTTTAAACTGAACCCTCCCTGCAAAGCATGAAGGTCAGACTGCAGAAGAAATAAATTTAGATGTAGTTTACCACTGGAGAGATTATCACAATGACATCTTAAATGCACTTCATAAACTTTGTGCTATTTAGCACAAGCTGGCTGCCTTTTCCTTTACTGACACTGATCATGTAGTTTGCACTGAATATTGACCATGATGATTCCAGGGAGGGAAACCTTTGATAGTCTGTGGCAACATGAAAGAATTTTGAGATTTTGGCTTCCTTTTTACCTTGTAAGGTGCAGAATACTTGACCAAAGGACACAGTGTCATTCGATTCAATATTTTACAATGCAGCAAGAAAGAAAATATGTGCTGAAAGACCCTTAGAGACGGTTCTCAACAATTACAAGGCAGGATGAAGGCTCTGGGCAGGACTGCAATCAGAAATATGGTGAGGGAATAAAGGGCTGAGGGGAAAGATTTGTGACATCACTAGCAAGCACACCAAATCCTCAGCCTAATAGAAGCTATAAGTAATTAGGCACTGTTGAAGAGCTCACCTGGACATCTTCTAGCTGGTTGGTAGTGGTATTGGAATTGATTTATTATTGTCATTTATACCGAGGTACAGTGAAAAACTTGTCTTGCACACCGTTCGTACAGATCAATTCATTACACCAATTCATTACATCATTTCAGGTTGGCTCCTCTTGCATGGGTCTGCTGCTGGACAACAGGCCACAGTCTTTGGGAAGGTTAAAAATATGTTGCATTGTTTGTAACGTCATCAGACAACTTTCAAACATCGACAACTTTTCGGCAGAAGCCTTGTGCAGTGACTGAATCAATGCCGTAATTGTTCAGGAAGCAGGAAGTTTAACTTAATGGGAGTTGCATTGCATAGTTGCAATATATTAGACCCAATCTCGTCCTGCTGTTTGGGAGATGAAGGTGGGAGTTAAAACTGAAGTCTTTTTCATTTACTGGGATAACGTTGTCACAATGTGTTTAGTAAATCTAGCTTTCAATCCACAGCAATATTGATGTGACACACAACGTCAAACAATTGACAGTTTGACCTCTTAATGGTCAAGTTAATTCTGTCCTGCCTTATCCTGATTGGAAAGTGGTTTGTGTCTTTGTTAGTTGCATCCAAAAAAAATATTTACAAGCACAAAGATTTTGTGATTCATTCCAGACAATTTCATTGAGCTTTTAAACATTGAATTGCCTTAGCACTTGGCAGTGCACAAGGCTATTTTCCATGTTTGATTGTCTTTCAAATGGTAGTGTTTAAAAGCAAATGGATACAAAAAAAGAAAGTGCATACCATAATGATGATGTACCTCAGTAAAAGCACTTTTAGAACATTTGACTTTTCTATTTTACTGCTGTTGATGAAAACATGCTCCCTTACCCCTGAAATAAACTTAATGTTGTGTGAAAATGGTTCTCTCTTTCCCAATTAGCACCAAAGTGCACACCATATGGCTACAAATCTTTTGGAAGCACTTGTGGTTATTATTTATCTAGGTTATGAATGCAGTTGAAATTGAATGAAATTATACTCTTCACTATTGCATCAGGAAAATTGTCACCAAAATATTGCATAGTGGGAAGTGCAGATTCTGGTTTCCAAAATAGTTTTGTGACTAGCTCCCTATATAGCTCTCATTTTGAATAAGAGCTTGTTTGGCACCATACCATATTGGAAATGCAAGCTGATGCACAGAAGATTGTTTTGGCATTTCAGAAGAAAAGTGCTTGAGAGTTAGGCAGCAGTCTTTATTAGTAAGATAGGCTGCCAAAATTACCAACTGGAAGAATCGAATCAGTAGGGACTTCCATGTAATTTACTTCTCTATTTGTGATCTTCAGCGTTCAACAAAAAGGAACATAACAAACATTGTCCATGCTCTTGACGATGGCAGCCAAGATCCCACCATTCATGTCTAAGGGTTCTGATATACTGAAATGATAAATAGCATGAGGAAGTGCCTTCCCTGAGACTTGATGATTAGCAATCCAGATCCAGAGATAGACTGTCTGCTACAAGAGAAAGCTACCTTTAGAAGCATATGGCATTGATAGAAATGGTCAACAGTAGCCTGAAATTTGGCTCTGCCTTTGTTCAGATGTAATACAATGTTGGTTCATTGCATGGTATGATGTATTGGCAAAGGGGATAAACCTTCCTTGCAATCAAATCTTATGTACGTGAAGTGCAATACTAAAATGCTTACAGGTGCTTTGAAACAAGACTCCATTTAAGAAAATGTTAAATGTTCTTTTTAAGTGCTTTTGATGCATTTAAAAGAAATATTGAAGAACCTTTTCAGTTTGATGCAACAGCTGGCATAAAGGACGATATGGAAGTCACATGCTAATACATCCAATGTAGGCACAGAGCTGTGAGCTGGTCTTCACAGGTGCTTATGAAGGTTAGTGAAAGGGAAGCATGCTGTGGTGAGGGTTTCCAGCAGTCTAATGACAGTTTGTTATGTCTTCAGAAGACTGTGCATTCCCAAGCAGAGCAGGCATCATTTGCCTGATTACCAGACAATGTTGCACATACAACCAGCTGCATACGGAAAGCCATCATTACTAAAACGGCAACCAAAAATGCTGCAGATGTTGGAAATCAAAAATGTAAAAAAAACACAAAATGCTGCAAACACTCAGTAGGTCAGGCAGCATCTATGGAGAGCAAAACAGAATTAATGTTTCAGGTCAAATACCCTTTGTCAGGGTGTCCAGCGTTTTTTGTTATGACTAAGAATGCAGTGCCAGGAGCATAAGCAGGGATCAGGAAAAGGCCTAGGCATCTGTGAAATTAGTTCTTTATAGTTATAGTTCCCCATCTGCAAAATTGACACAACAGAAGCAAAATGAGCATCTTTTGTTATTTGTGCCACTCAGAGCTGTTCAGTTTGCCCATGTAACCTGATACTGACATTATGCCCTTCACTCACTGACTTATGTAAGAATTCTGATGGCTGTTTTAGTGTGACCAACAGGTTCATTTGTCCAGAGAGAATATACTGTGTTAACTGAGACTGGCAAAAGGGTAACACAAGTAAAAACAGGATACTATGAAATTATTAGCAAGCGTAGCATTACAGCATTGTTTAATGCGCTTCACAATCTAGTTGCTACATTCTAACTGTAAATCAGAATGAATTTATATGTAGGCATGAAGTACCCAGTTAACCATTATATTTTACATATTATAAAAATATGCTAATTCAAATCAATATGCTAACGAATAGAAGAATCAAACAACAATGTGTAATTATCAGTCTTCCAGAAAGCAGAACAACTATAGTATCACTTTCACATAATTGCACCAATTCACTCCTCAGCTAATTGGTTCTCATTAACCAAACTCTCTTTTGTTTCAGACACAAGTTGCATATCTGCAGTTGTACTATTCAAAGACTGCACCACAAGCCTTAAGGTTGGGATAAAAGTAAAAGAAGAGCACAATGGTTTGCTTAAAGTAATATTTATATAATAATGTGTAAATATAACAGTACTAGACAAACATACCCTTGCCTACACAATATTTCATTTGGGGAAATCAAGATCCATTCAATTTCAAAAGGTTCATATTCATTCTCAGTGTTCCCAAGGAATTAAACAACAAAGCAAATTAACACAATGGACCGCAGAGGCTGCAGCAGTTAGTAGTATGGAGATTAAAAAAATTAAAGGTTAACTTAAACTACAACAAAACGTGTAATTGGATATTTTGACACTGAGCAATCACCATAAGAATAAATTCACGGGAGCCAGAACTACTGAGTGACAACAATGAAATGTAAACACCATCAGATGCTCAGCTGCTGCAAAATGTGGCTCCCAGTGAATTTAACATAACCTGATGTGTCTCCACCAGCAGTTCACCTATCTCACATAACCAGTTTTGGACTGTTAATCCCAGCAGGAATGGCCCTCTGTAATCACTGAGTGGGTGAGAGTGAGGTTAGGTGAACTGGGTGCAATGCTGGACAGCAGCAATTGATCTTTGTTTTCAGTGGCAGTCAGGAGCAGTGAGGAGATGGGAGGTAAATTCCAGGTTAGCTCAAATAAAAACAAAACCTTCTGGTGGTCTGCCCCCAGTCGAGACCTCATTTTTCCAAGATCTCTGTAAACAGATGCCATGTCTCTTACCGCAGAGTCTGACTATCCTGTGACTGGCCTCCTGCGCAGCTCCAGCATACCCATAAAGCTCAATACCATCCAGGTCAAAGCATCCTAATTGATTGTCAATGCATCCCCCAAACTAAACATTCATCCCTTCCACCAACGGCATACAGTAGTGGCAGTATGTTCCAGCTACAAATTGCACTGCAGTTAAGAAAGCAGCTAACCATCACTACCCTCTTAAGAGCAGCTCCTGACGGTCAACAAATGCCAGCCTTACTGGTGATGCCCAGATCATTAGAATGGACAAATGCAAAATAAATGTTACTCATCCAGGTTACTCCAACCACGTCTCCCAAATTTAGAGCTTATAACCATCAAGGAAAGGAAGGTCAACAGACACATGGGGACACCACTATCTGAAGATTCCCATTCAAGCGCACACCATGCTGACTTTGATGTATCCCCTGTTCCTTCATCGTCACTAGGTCCAAATCCTGGTACACCCTACCTAACTGCAGTATGAGAATATTCTCAACCAATGGACTCACTACCTTAGAGATAGGTAAAAACCCTTGCCAGTGATACCCACTTTCTGTGAATGAATAAAGCAAAAACAAAAATTTACAGCATCCTTCAAGTCCAGGACTGAACCCTGCTATCTTTGCCCATGGTTTTTGATCTACTAATGGCTGAA
>JARFYF010000063.1:96824674-96842584 GCA_030265395.1 Rhina ancylostomus
CCTGCCAGCCTGTGCTCCTCCCCCTCCCCCCAGCCTTCTTATTCTGGCTTCTGCCCTCTTCCTTTCCAGTCCTGATGAAGGGGCTCGACCCGAAATGTCGACTGTTTATTTCCCTCCCTAGATGCTGCCTGACCTGCTGAGTTTCTCTAGCAATTTTTTTTTTGTGTATTCCTCCAGATTCCAGCATCTGCAGAATTTCTTGTGTCGGAGTAAAGAACCAATCTGTGAGTGACTGCAATCACCTCTGCTGTATGTAGTGCACCTGCTGACGGTAATTATTGGCATGAGGAATTGGGCCGGGGGGGGGATGGGTGGGAGGGAGAGAGGGGACAGAAGAATGGATAGTGTGTAAGACGTGCAGGCAGAGTAGAATGGGTGTGTGTACTTGGTAAGTGGGTGCGAGGAGTGATGTGACGGAACAGGTTTGAGAAAAGCAAGTGAGGAGCTGTGCGACTATTCATCAGGATGAAGGTTAGTGTTCAACTGAACTTACCTTTCCTGTTTTTTTATGCCATTAAAGTGCTTCTTAGACTGAACTCAGGAGTGCCATCCAATGCTGCCGCTGGTGTTAACTTCCTTGACTATGCCCCAGCCTGGTCTGAGTATCAGTAGTAGGTTTATACCTCCAGTTGCTGTGTAAGTGCTTCTGCCCATGACGTTGCTATGATGCGCCTTTGTTTTCGCTCATCTGGACACACTGCCTTCCATTGTTTCTAACTCCAACCTCTCCAAATCTCATCTTTGAATTGCTCCTTCAAATTCAGCCTTTGAGATCAAGCACATGCCCCTACAGTGCACCTCACATTAAGGAGTAAAATGCTGATGAGCTGAGGGAATTAAAACATGATGGACAGAAGAACTGCACTTGCACCCAATTTCTCGTGTGACACTAGTCCCAACTCCTCCCACTCCCAGCAGGCTCCCACATTACTAATGTGACCAATGTGCCTCAGTACTGCCTGGTTGGTAACCATGTTTACTTTTCTTATTCACAAAAGTCCCAGAATTCTTGTGGAGTACACTGTCTGATTTTCTGATCGTCATAAATTCCATTGCAATCACTCATAGAAAGTCTGTAGGCAAAATATTAAGCAAACTGAAGCGACACACAAAGGAACCAGAGGAACTCAGTGGGTCAGGCAACATCTGTGGATGGAAATGGACAGTCGATGCTTCGGGTCGAGACCCTTCATCAGGACTGGCTTATTAATTAAGTACTAGAGCAAATTGAAGTCCTTCTGCTTTAATTCAGCCGCTGACAACAACATACAGGTTATTGAGTGAGGTAAGACAATATGAGATTAATTCTCAAAAGAGAATGATGAAAGCAATGAAATAATTCATTCATTCCTTCACAGTAAGATGCTAGTAGACTGTTTCGCTAACATCTCAGTTCACAGGAGTTTTTCTTCTATTTAGGCAGTCCCTCAGGATTGAGGATAATTTCACTTCCACTCTGATTTTGTGAATTCTGACTCACAAAGAGGCCAATGTGGGAACAGCAGACTTTTCCACACATGCCATGCGGGGAGGTAGGTAGTTTATGAGGTGAGCTCCTCCTTCTGCCAACTACACATGGCTTCTCTAAATTCCTGATGCATGGCTTTGAGGGGCTTGATAATATTCTGAATGCTCCTACTCCATACCGAGTCGTCATGGGCAGAGATTCCCAAGAATCAGTGGAGATGTTGCATTTGTTCAGGGAGACTTTGAGCAGAGTATTGAATTCTTTTGTACTAACCTGATGTACTTACAGTATGTACAGAATGATCTGTCTGGATAGCAGACAGACAAAAGTTTTTCACTGAATCTTTATACCTGTGACAATAATAAACCAATTACTAATTATCAAATTTATTTTCCCACACCAGAGCTTGAAATAGAGCATCTGTTTTGGGAGGCTAGTGCTGGACATACAAAGACATGGCTTGCCTAATATAGTTAACAGAGTGTAATTTGGGCCTCAATACTGGGGATGTTGGCCTTGGACAGGGCACTGATGTTGGTTCACTTGTCCATCCAGTGAACTCGGAGGATTTTCAGTGCAAATGTTACTGCTATTTTCTCATTAGTGCCTCCTGTAGGTGATCAAGGTCTCAAGAAGCAAACAGGAGGCAGGGATCTGCGGTGGCACATTGAACAGTGTTGAATTTCATCATTAAAGGCTACCTTTGCTGAAAGGTGATTCCTGAGCTACGGGAAATGGCCCATGCTTTCCAATGTCTCACGTTGAACACTAATTGTAAGGGGCCACTGTGGTGCAGTGGGGGAAAGCTGGTAGAGGACTTTTGCCTTTTGAATGTTCAGTGAAAGGCCATTCCTTTTGTATGCCTCAATGAAAGCATCAGCAAGGTCTTGGAGATGGCCTCGAATCAAATTGCAGCTTGACTACTGAGGTTTAAATCACCTTGGTTCTGGAGTATTGTTACCATAGGCTGAACATCTTCCCATTAACATTATTCTCTCGGGTAAATGGAAGGATGCGAGGTGTAACACTACGACAGGAAAGATTGAGCAACACGCTGGGGGCCATGGCAACATGTCACAGTCTTCACTGAGAATGGTTCTGTGGTAGACCTATGGGGTAATATCACAGTTTGTATGCCATCATAGAACAAGCATAAGACAAGTAAGAAGCCAGGAGGAAGGCCATCAGTAAGGGCTCCAAATGTGTTTGTATGTACAATCCTATATACACATGACAGACAACACCTACAGGTGTGCTGACTAATGTGTGAGCATTCATATAAATGCAGCAGAGCCTAATGTCCAAGATTTTGTTCTGTGAAGCCGTATGTGGTGTGCAATAATTATTCTACTTTGAAGGAAATGAAGCACAGGTACCTTCCTGTTCACAGTATGAAATTGGCCACATGGAAAAGCAGAACTTTCATTGACAATCCCAGCAGCAATGATTCTGATCGCTGCTTTATTATCATGGTTTGGAAATCCAGAGGTTTTGACATGAGTAAGGAGATGGTGAGTTAAATGAAAAAGGTGGTGGGTACGCCTTCTACTGTTTGGGCAAACTTGAAGAGGAACGCTCTCTGCACAGCGCGAGCTTTGTCACCGTGAATAAGATGAGTCTACAATGCAAAGAAGAACAAATGGAAGTGCTGGTTGTAAAAGGCATCAAAGAATAATGCCAATTAAGTCAAAGGTATTTTTTTCAGCTGGTTTATTACACTAATGAAATACATTCATGTTCTTTCATGGTGCAATTAGCACCATAAGTAACAATCCATTCAGATGATAATGTAATCATAAACCTATTGTTTAGGTTATAAATAACCTTGAGTAAGGTATGAACATGTTGAGGTATGTCTGTAAGTTGCATTCAGAAACATGAGTGCAGGTTAGTTGTAGAATAGAAAGCTGAAAAATTAATAATTAAGGGTTTCCATATTAATGAAAAGGAAATGACTTGGTGTTTTGGAATTCTGCATTGCAAAATTGATTACACAAATGACATGCTCTAGATGAGTACTCCTGTGTGGGGTTACATGCACATATAAAACACCAGCAAGAGCTTTACCAGCTTTAGCTTCTTTTGTGTATGCTGCCGACACAGTACTCTTCTTTAACTAAAAGCAAACTTGTAGACGCTGTAGGATGAATTCTGATGAAAGGTCATCAACCTGAAACTTTGACTCTTTTTCCAAAAATGCTACCTGACCTACTGAGTATCCCTATCATTTTCTTTGAACATTTTCTACTTTATAATCGGCCTTATATGGGGTGGAAGTATCAGAATATAGTTAGTAGCAAAGTAACTTCAATGGACATCAATAGAAAAATAGTATTTTGGTGAGGTTGTTCATTATTTGTGCTGGTATTACCATGGCTACTTCCCTGGAATTAGCCAAAATAACAAAGATCAAGGAATCTTAAGCATTTTTTGTCAAGCTTAAATTGAGTTTATGTAACCTTTAACTCTAGTTTAAAACAATGACGCTGGAAACTGGCATGACCAATAAATCTTGCCACGGCTCCAATCAACATAATAAGTGAATTTTTGCCAATTGTACCCATTGACAGTTGTTTGTATGGTTCTTCGAATTAAATTTTGTTAAGCTTAGTTCGGTTACATTTTTCAATAAAAGATATTTTCTCAAAGAATGGATATATTTGTGAAAAAATCAATTTTAGTCAGATGCAGAAGCGTTTAAATATTACAAAAAAAAGCATCTTACATCATCTCAAGACATCCCAAAACATTTCACAATGAAGAACTTTGAAATTTAGTCATGATCATAATTTAGGAAACATTATTTCTATAAATAGTTTTTAAAATTTCAGTTCACAATGTAGCTGATTTATGTGTGCTAAATATTTTAATAAAGTTTTTAGTCATCTTTAGTCATCTAAAATCAGGTTGGTTACAGGTAGAAAGAACTCTGCACATCCATTATAAATATTTTTATTTTTCTGGCAAACCAGCTCTTAGCTTCATTAATAAAACTGCATCATTACCACTTCTAAATATGTCACAGAATTTTTTAAGGCAAGGAGTAAAATAAAAGTGTCCTATTACGCTGTCCTGTTGTGGTGGTTCACAAAAGGATTTATTCTGTGAATCGGCAAAAGACATAAGAACACCACTTTCAGAAAACCAGGTCAATTTCAAGCCCGATGCATACCCAGATTGCCCATTACATCTAGAACCATATCCACCCTCTTGTATTTTGTAATGAATGTATTAAAATCCATTAAGTACTTTTTGTCCAATCATTGTCATTTGTCAACTTTGCTTAAGAAAACACCTGAAAAGCTGCTCAGAATGTGAATTAGTACTTCATTTGCAATGAGCAAGTTCCCCAAGATCTTGCAGTTAAAGCTCTGATTAGAGGCAATACATTCATTTTCATGAATGACATTTCAATTACATAATTTAACAGATAAGAAGAGTTGAATTAACTTGCACTAGACACAGCTAAGATGTGACTATATTGCTCCTGAGCGGATTAGATTTGTGTGAGGCAGAAGTTTAAAGAACATCTTTACAAGTTACCTTCAATCCGACTTTTTCACTGTTACCTTTCGTTTGGAGATGGGCACAGTTGGACTGTTTTTCACATGATAGATCAAGTAATTAATGACACATTTACCTCACATTAAAAATGTTAACTTTTTCAGCCCATTGCAGTCATCAATATAGCTTTGATCAATATTCAAGGATGATAGTTTACACTTAATGTGTGACCTTAATCAAACACCATTACCCATTGCATATCTTATTTAAAAAAGTAATGAGTATTGCAACTGAACGCTGACACCCACCTCCTCAATCATTGAGTTACATAAACTGTAAAAAAAAGCCTTAAATAGTGCAACCATGAAGCTAATTTTGTTTTCAGATGAACTTTTATTAGCATAAAGATTAAAAATGAGATGGTGAAGCTGGATTTGAACTGGTGGAACTTGATTGTCGGAGCAGAGATTTGTCAATAGTTTTTCCTGTCAATAATGGTTTTTCCTGTCACTCCTCAGCCATCCCCAGTTTCAAAAAGCAGATGCTGGTGTTTGCAAATCTCTATAGGTTACTTGAACAAGAGAGGAAGATATTTTACAAAAGAAAAAAATAAGAGTTACCAAACTTCACTGAGACAGTAGAATGGACCGTAATTATTCACATTTATTCTAACCTCATGTTGTTATTGTTCTATTGTTATTTATCTACCTTAAGTATGCAACTCAGCTTGGGACAGGTAAACAGAATTTTCACAAAACAAGCACTTTCAATGCATTTTAGGATGTATACCATCAGTCTGAGTGAACCTAAAGGTTTCATTTCACTACCATGGGTCGGGAGAAAAATTAGCAATTGTAACACTCAAGTCGGACAAAGGATAAGATAACTAACAAGGTCACTCGTTAAGGTAAGTAGAATGTTTCTGTAAACTCAAACAAGGAAATAGATGAAAAATAGAATTGGCCTCAGCCCTATTTGTGATCTGATACACCACAGTTCTCTTCTGCAGTTAACAGATAATCTAAACACTAAATGGCTCCAAAATATTACATTTTATTAAATCATGAACAGGAGTCAACTTAATAAAAAGCCAATGATACATAAACTTTTAATTACCAACATCATTTTTAATTTTACTATGTGCTATTATTTTATTATCAGAATGCAAAACCATATCAGAATCAGATATCCCAAGACTATTTCTATGTGCCAGTACCAGTGCGCTTGTTTTGCAAGAGATATCATTACTTGTTACAGTCTTGCCTTAGATATTATTGTAGAATTATCGAAGACTATGGCAATGTAGGAGGCCATTTGACCCATCGTGTATGTGGCAACTCTTTGAATGAGCTGTTCAATTAGTCCTACTGCCTGTTCTTTCTCTGTCACCAGATTGGCTGTTGTAAGAGGAAATAAGAGATCCATTTCAATTCTAGTTTCATACAAAATTCCACACACACCATTTCAATACTAATTAAATATTAATTGTAAGTCAATAGACCATGAGCTCAAAAGTAATAAGAATTTAAGAATAATTATTCCATGGGGATCAGCTGGAAATCTTTAAACATGAATTTGTCAGGATATGAGATGGCAGTGGGTGTAAAAATGGAATAGCATGAGATTACCTTTTCTCAATGGTCACATTATTTATCTATTTGAATTCACTTGAACCTGAACCAGAGTTATACAGTGCAGAAGGAGGCCATTTAACCCAGTACGCTAATGTCAGCTGTTTTACAGACCAGTTCAAATTAACCCACTTTCTTGTTCCTTTTCTATTATCCTGTGATTTTTTTTTTCTCTTCAACTGTTGATGAAATTCTGTTTTGAGCATTGTTAATAAATCTTCCACCTCACTTTCTCTATCATAATAACTTGCTTGTGAAGTAAAAATATCTTCTTAAGTTTTTCTGGCTCTTTTGTTAGTCATCTTAATTCTGTGTTCTCTGGGTGCTGACCTTTTTTGCCTCTTGAATGATCTACCTCCATTAAAGCTATCTATGATTTTGAAATTCTTCCTAACCTGATGGAGGCACACAAGACTCCAGATGCTGGAATCTGGTGCAACACACAAAATGCTGGAGGAACTCAGCGGGTCAGGCAGCATCTGAGGAGGGAAGTGGATTGTCGACATTTTGGGTCGAGATCCTTCATCTGGACTGATGAAAAGTCAGCTGTCTATTTCCACCCACAGATGCTGCCTGTCCCACTGAGTTCCTCCAGCATTTTGTTTTTCGCTCCTGATCTGATTGTTGGAGCCCCAGCTTCTCTTGTCTATCTACAAAAATCAAGGTCCTCATCTTTAGTGCCATTCCATTCAATGTCATTCGCATGCACCCTAATGTGTAGAGCCCAAAACTGAACTCTATATTCTACATGGCACTTAACTATATTCTGCAAAGATTGAGAATAACCCCCTTGCTTTTGTACCATATCTCAAAATTAATAAGATCTAGGATCCTGTAACATTTTATTTGAAAGCGCATTCTGAAATTGCAGACCTCAGAGATTTTTAGACACATAATCCCAGTACCTGCACCCCACTGAATCAATTAATTAATTCAATTTTTTTTCAGGATTTCAACGTCACTAGCAAAGCCAGCATTATTTGCTCATCCCTAATTGGGTGGTGAAGAGATTCCCATACATAATGCCAGCTTTGCCAGTGATAACTTGCGTCGCCGAAAACAAAACCATTTAAAGTTTGACACACAAGGTACAATACAGCTGCCTATAGTATTTGTTGGTACTTGTTTATTGAGGCATGCAGTACATACTTCCTTAGAATATGCAGCACAGAAATAGTCATTCAGCCCAGTCAGTTGTTGCTGGGTTTATTGCTCCACTTGAGTTTCAAACCATCATTTCCCTTCAAACAATCAGTATAACTCTCTATTTCTTTCCCACACTTGTGCTTATCCAAGTGGTACAGGTCCAAGTTATTGCCTAAGTGTAGTAAAAATACCACTTTCCTCACACTACTCTATGCGGTGGTGAGTTCCACATTCTCTCCACTGCCAGAGTAAAGATTTTTCTGCAGAATTTCTTCTTCGCTTTCTTGGTAACCATCTTGCATGTATGGCCTTTTAAAATTATTTTTCAACATTTGGTGCTTACTTGTTTAAAAGCTTGCATAATCTTTAAAGATTAATATTATACCATAACCCCAACGCCCAACTTTCTTTTAAAAGAAAAACCACTCAGTTGCTCTTCCTTCCCTGACAGAAAGGCTTCAAGAGTTTTGGTCTAATCCTTGTGTGAAACTTATGCATCCCCTCCAGGTACATGAAGAAGGATATTTGCCCTGATATTTTTAAAAACATTATCTGCCTCAGAGCACTAAAAGGGTTACATAATCTCTCACTAAGAATTCTTTAGCAGACAACATTTGAATGTAAATAAAGGGCCCATTCTTTTGAATCCCCATAATTTACTAAGCAATTTTTCCAATTAATTTCAAAGGCAGAAGATTCACAGAGTCAGATTTAATTTTACAATGATGTATCAATGTACATTTGAACTATAAATATGTTACATTCAACATGTATATGTATATTTTTCTCTTAAGGCTTTACCAGAAATTTTCTAACAAGTGCCAGGTAAAGGTAAAGATCTTGTGCAAACTCATTTCATGGTGATGGATATAATAACTAAAAGCAAAGTTTCAAATGTTAGAGTTTGGATACAATGCAAATGATCTCTCAGAACATGTTCTCACACAATAAGTTAAGTTATAAGTTACATCATTTAAACTTGTGATCTGCTCGGGTCTATTTTACAGTATCCATAAGTGACAGAGAAGCATATTTGTCATGACACAGCTGCTGAGTCAAATAAAACCGACAAAATAATATGGCGGTTATCACAAAAATACATTATTTATCACTTAAGCCCATTGACAGCTATGTTCAAAGAGGAACCCTCCTGTGATATTGCAAGCCAAAAATTGTTCTCTTCTTAACAACAGTGTGTATCGCTGGCAACTGTGCCTGAAACTGAAAAAAAAATCAATAGCACTTCATGAGAGAGGTCCCAGTCTTCTGCTTTTATGAGGAATTTGTCAATGTGAGTGGCCATTACAACACTTTAAAGGTGTGATGTGGAAGATTTGAACAAGATGAGAGACCGGAGTGAAAGGCAACCTGGTGAGAGTATTTTAGTCAAAATACAATACTTTCATCAACTTGCAATTATTTCTATGGGCACCTGTCCAGTTGGATGATTATTCCTGCATGGTGGTCTACCATGTGATCTGATAGCTCAGGATGGCTGATCTTTGTTTGATTTTTCAGCGACCAAATGCTATCCAGTCAAGTTGCTGTTAAAGTGAAAAACAGGTGTCTGTTCAGTGCTTTAAAGCTTCTAGATATCAAAGCGTGTGACATTGGGCAGCAGCAATACAACTTTGAAAACTGGAATAATCTCCAATAAGATTATTTATTTGGAATAATAAATAAAACAGTGAGTGACATGCATTGTGGAGAGCTTTATGTAGCGGAGTACTTAATACTTATCCTGGTGGAAGAAGACATGTTTGGAACAGGAAGAAATGAAAACCAGTAGTAATCCACTACTGTCAAAGTGAGGGAGTTGGCATTTTCTTTTTTTGTTGAACTGAACCAAGCAAGTTTGTTAATTTAGATCTTAGTTTTCAAATCTATCATTGTAGCTAATTTTTGGCAAGGGCTTTGTTATACAAAATAAAAGCAGCTTAGTTATCAATAGGACAAAATTTTCCTGCTTCTGCTCTGTTCATAAGGACGTGTTTGGCTGCACATTTCTCATGCTTGTCTCAGACATGTAACGCAAATCTAGGCCTACCAAACCGATAATGAAACTAAAATTATAAACTTCCTAATAAAGTGTGGTACACTGGCGCAGATTGAGAATTGGTTAACAGAAAGCAAAATGTAGGAATAAATAAATGGGCAGCACAGTGATGCAGCAGGTAGTGCTGCTGCTTCACCACTCCAGTGACCTGAGTTTGATCCTGACCTCTGGTGCTGTCTGTGTGGAGCTTGAACATTCTCCCCATGACCGTGTGGGTTTCTACCAAAGGTTCTAGTTCCCTCCCACATCCTTGACTTGCTGATGGGTGAATTGACTGCTGTAAATTGCCCAAAGTGTGAGTATATGGTAGAAGAATCAAGGGGTGTTTATAGGCATGTGAGGGACAATAGGTTACAGGGAAATAAGTGAAGGACTAAAACTGATGTGATGGTTCTGACTGTTGATGTAGACTTGATAGGCTAAATGACATTCTCCTACTTTGTGATAAAATATGAAGCCCTGAAATTCTCGGAATGGCAGGCTATAACTAGAGGGGTATCCCAGTGACTGGTCCTTGGATCCTAATGATTTACAATCAAGGACTGGTTCAGCTAAGGAGACCAAATATGCTAATGATACAGATTTAGTTAGGATTGTTAGTAGGAAGGAGGATGTAAAGAGGCTTCAAGAGGAAAGAGAGTGGGTGAAACTATAAAAATAGATTGGTAAAAGAGAATCACTTTCATTAATCTAATAGAAAATAAAAACAAGATTGGTAAAAGAGAATCACTTTCATTATACTAATAGAAAATAAAAACAAAGTTAAAGTTATATAAAGAAGTTAAAAAAAGGAAGGAAAACAAAACTGGTGGCTAATCAAAATGCAAAATGTTTTATCTGAGGAAAATAGTTTTTATTTTTGTAATTTCACATGTATTTTAATAATAAAGCTACCTCCAACATTTACTTAGCTTTATTATTGCAAACAGGAGCTATATCTGCGATCAGTGTACTACAATTCAGCCAGCCAGAGGCTAACCAGTTAGAGATCATCAGTAGGTGAAGAAAAATCACCAGGTTATTTCCATAGTTCACAGAATGTCCTTGCTAAGAAAATTATTATCCTTAAGAAAATACAGAGGAAAATAGACAACAGAATATCAGATATAAAGAAACAAGAAGGGAAGTAAAGGGTATTGGTTTGTTCAGCCTTGTAGGCTCCTCTGTGTTACCTATTCAGTGGCAAGAAATCGTCATTTACTGCAGGAGTCAACACTCCACTAACAGCAGAAGAGTATCAAAAATCAGATCTTAGAGTACACTCACAAGAGACTCTTAGATAGGCACATGTATGATAGAAAAATGTAGGGCTATGTGGGAGGGAAGGGTTAGCTAGATCTTAGAGCAGGATAAAATGTCAGCACAACATCATGGGCCAAAGGGCCTGTACTGTGCTGTAATGTTCTATGTTCTATAAGGTCAAGCAATGTGCTTTTGCCCTGCACTTGTGGCCATGTTATTGCTATGGCTTCAAGAAGAGTTGTTGACAGCAGGAGTTTGCTAATGGTAGCACCATTGAAGGTTAAGGATAGATTTTTTTTATTGGAGATGGTCATTGCCTGGTATTCACGTGGGTACATGGTCTGGCCTGCAGCATAACAGCTTCTGTTGCATCAAGAATGAATATAGCCACTAAAGGTATATATTTTAAAGATAATCCTCAAGAGTTTTCCAGCTGCCATCTGGTGCCATTATTAATTGACAATCCCATGGGCACAGGAGCCTGAGAGGCAGGACCTACTCCTCTCCCCCGCTCGGGTCCAGTAACCAAGGCTGCAGTTCTCTCACTGAAGGCATCAAGAATTTATTTATTGCTTCTTTGTTGAAATGCACTTTCATCTTGGATATCTCATCAATGTCTTCTTAGAACCTAAATAGTCTAAAATCAAACAGGGTATGCCTTCTGAAATGCTGTCCCAACTCTTCTTTCCTGCATTATCTCCTGTTCCTTTTCCTCCTTTGTTAATATCTATGCTCAAATAGAACAACATACCTACTCCTGAGAACTCAAAAATGCCTAAGTGCTACAAACTCTCAGACAGACAAGGCTGTGTGATAGAAATGCAAAATATATACTTCCCACATCATCGTTAAAGCTGAATTAAGGATAACTCAAATTTTTGGGGAAGCTTTAGGCTCAGAACTTAATTTCAGTTGCTCTCAGCTGATCCCGCAACACGTACCGTGGATAATCTACAGATTCGGATCTGCAGTCACATTGTCTCTCCTTGTCATATTATCTAATTCAATGGCTGAAAACTCAATAGATGATCATGAAAGCACCAAAAATATATTTTGCATATTCAGGCAGGTTGGTTTAGGCTTTCCCACGCAGCTGAAGTGCCTGTCCCGATCACACATTAGAGTAGTGTTGAAATTCAGGGCCATTTTGCTTGAGTTTGCCTGTGATGATCAATAAATATGTTCTTGAAGAGGTTTAGTGCCACATCCTGCTTTCCTTCTCAATTAATTTGGCCAGTAGTTGTGCCTTGTATTTACTTATTAAAATGGCCACTGGCTGTGTAAGAAATTGTTTGTGCAGTGATGCATCCTGTGCCTTCTTGCCACAGAATTTAGAGTTTACACCTTCTTCATAGATACTTTCAATGATTATCTCAGGAACAATTTAAATACGTTTCGTCTTTTCAGTGTCATTATTTGGCCTAAACAAAGTTTTCTCAAAGAAAAATTACATTTCTCCTTAAAGCAATAGTATAAGCTTATTTCTCCTCACAAGAAAGAGCTTACTGGCCCACAGAGAGGGAAATGACAAGTTTCCCCTTATATGTTTGATGTAATACCTAACCTCAGCTGAGTGACATCCACCCCCTCTTCCCTGCCCTCTTCTGAATTCCTCTCAGGGAATGGCAAAGTTTATGGCATGAAATTATCATAGTAGTGGCTGTGGTGCACCTCAGTCCTCCCCGTCCCTTAGAGCGGTGAGATTGTGAACCTGCTACCACACAGTGCAATTGAAGTGACCAGCGCAGATGCATTAAATGAGATGTTTAACATAGAAAAGGAGTTCAGAAAAGTGAGAGCGACTTGATTGCAACACAGGAGACCCTGTCATATCTTTACAGTGTGGATGTGGAGAAGATAATTTACATTTGTCAGAGAAATGAGGACCAGGAGTCACTGTTTGAGACAGATTTGAGGTACAATTTTTTTTCCCTCAATCTGTGGAACTCGCTTTGTCAAAAGGGGGTGGAAGCAGAATCTTTGGATATTTTTAAGACAGTGGTAGATACATTCTTGCAAGCTGAGTGGAAGGTTACCTGGAATAAGCTGGAATGTGGAGCTGAGGTTAAAATTAGATCAGCCAAAATCTTACTGGATAAATGACCAGGGTCAAGGGGCCAAATCCTGCTCCAATTTTGTATGTTTATTTAATAAGAAAGCTACGTTGGTTGCATGATATAGAGAAAGACAGGAGTAAGCTGATATGGAACATAATCAATAGCATTGATGGTAGCACTAAATGGTCTGTTTCTGTGCTGTATTTCTGTATGTGGTAATTTTATATGTAAGAACACATAACATGCCCTGCAATAAGTAGATTTTACTTATAAACATTATACTTCCATGACACTTTAATCATTTTCTTAAGGACAGCTTAGCATTTTAATATTCTTGGCATGTAAAAGATTAAGACTGAATTTCCAATTAGAGACTACTGGAGTATCATTGGAGCTATCATACTCTTCTCCAGGTGTGCAGCAGAAACCCAGCCTAACGGAGTTTCCGCTTTACTTCCAGAGAAATGACACCAGCAGAGATAAGCCTGCTCTGAGGGATTTCCCAACCATTGTATAAATCACTGTAACATCCTGTGTTGCTGAATTTTATTCCATTAGCTTAAAATAATTTAAAAAGGAACCAATGTGCTGATCAAGCAGTGTCACTGATTTTTATGTCAAGCAGCAGGCTTGCACTGGAGACCTCAAGTTTGGTTCAGCAGTTGAGTTCAATTCAGAGCAAGATAAAACCCCATTACACATAATGCCAGAAAGCATTAAGCCCACAGTACATGACATATGACACCACTTTTCAGGTTAAGAAGAGACCAGGCAACTCATACATCCACTTTTATATCATAATTTATGCTCACATTCATGACATCTTTATTCCACCCTGAATCTCACAATACGTCAATTCTTCAACTGCTCATTTCTTATGATTTTGTAATTCAAATGGATAGTGCTTTCATTTCAGAATTTACCTTCCTCTGAGTTAGCCCTTCTCACCACATTCTAAGCTTCTAGCCTCTGAATCTGTAGATACTTTGCTTCGTGTGGCTGACTCCCTTTGGTATAGAACCACAGAGGCTAATATCCAAGCGTGAACCACAGCAGTACAGTAACATGAGCAGAGATCTTCATAACTGAGTTCAATCCATTCTTTATCTACCATCTACAGTATATATCCCATTCACTTCCATAGCCATTAGATTGTCTTGAAGAGTTGAAACTTTCACCTTCCTGGTTGGGTGGGGAGTGATGCTGTGGACATAATCTTATGATCTTGAACATCTCCATAAAATGTCCTCCTCTAAGGAGGCCAACCCTAACTTCTCCAGTTTAACCCTGTGGCTGAAATCCTTCATCCCTGGAACCATTCTAGTAAATCTTTTCTGCACCTTCTCTGGCACTTTAGTGCAGTGTTCAAAACTGAATGCAATGCACCCGTTGCATCTTATTTATGTTTTATAAACATCTGACCTAACCCCTTTGTGTTTTTACCCACTGATTCACTGGAAGCTTTCTTTACTAACTGCTCTCTCAAAGTGTAGCCAATATTTTAAGCAAAGATACAAGAAGGAATACTTCTCTCCACATTCACCAGAAATAGTGGTATTTGTCAGTGAAGTGAGTATAACTTTGTTCTTAGCCCTCCTTCATTAAATGTAATTTGAATGGTAATTTCTTCCAGCACCCTGCCTGCTGGCAAAATGTTATTTCAGTGACTGAATAAAAATTAGTTACATGTGCAGCTGACTTATGTCATGAATCAGGAACACTAGGCACAGACTCTGGAATGAAACTAGAGCGATCAATAAAAGATATATCACTTGTTCTTTACTTGGCAATGTACCCAAATTAGTATCCTTAATAACTTAACTAAAACACTGACTGTGTCAAATACAGATTGAAGTTGAAATAATTCTGTAATGAGAAAGTAACTGTCTTATAAATGAGTATATCTTCAAGAATATTGGCTGACTGCACTTTTCACTCAATGCAATATACCTCTGAGCAGGAATTTAATCAGCTGGATAAATGAAGATCACGACCTTTTCAAGAATATTGTTTAGAAAATAATGTAACAGCTCCCAATTTGTCAGCCTGAACATTACTAAGTTAGATGTTAATTGAAGAACTTCATTAAAGGGTAACCCTTTTCACTCTGAATCTAATTAAATTTGATTTCTTTTTGCTATCTTTAACTCCTTCTGACAATACATTACCTGTTCAAATGTGCTGGTGTATTGAGGTAATTTTTGGTAGAGTGTATCCTCATGAATGCAAACAATAGCTGATCAAGCTGAGCAATGAAACCTATCCTAAATTTGGCTGATTCACCAAGTATGCAGCAAAAATGAACAACTCTAACAGACCTGAAATTACCCTTTCACTGTATAGCATTGCCTGGTAGCTTGGAGGGTCTGGTGTGGATGGTCTACAGCATTCGTGAATTGTCAAAGACCCTCTGAAGGAATCATTCAGAGAATGTATTAAGTGTCGATCTTGAAGTCTGACCTATACAACAGGCTCAAGGACCTGTCTAAGCAAATAGAAGCTTGTGAAAATTGACCTTGATCTGGTTTGTAAGAGGAAACTAAGGATAGTGGAACAACATTTTTTTCTTTGTGTGAGTGGCAGTGCTAAGTGGAAGGAGGTGGGGAACGCTTCTCCATTCCATGGTTTAGGATTAAGGCAAATGTTATGGAAGTTTAAAAGCTTCAGACTTTTACTTTTGGATTAGATAAAAGCCTAGATTGGCACAGTATTTAAACCACACTTTTGGTCACGTCAGCTGGGCTGATCCAAACTGCTTTATGAATTAAGGTAAAAAGGACTATTCTTCAAAATGTTTTTTTTATATAGGTTTTCCAGAATTCTTTGCATTTCCCATCTTCCTAATTTATAACTTTCACTAATCTTCCAAAAATGAGGGCTAATTTAGTGCAAGGAAGATGTTTTGGTTAGGAGGAAGTCAGATGGATGCTTTGGAGTGAATGTGGCAAAGTGGAAATAGGTCAGAAATAAAAGACTGAGGCTTTAGTTCTCGCAATCTGTACAAACTGCTTTTTGCCATGTGGTCTGCTTAATGCTGGAGCTGCAGCTAAATCAAGCAGTTTTGTTCTTGCCATGTTCAATCAAATCAGCATCAAACTGAGGTCATTTAGTTAAGTCCAAATAAATTAAATCACTTCTAAACCAAAGGCTTTTTTTTTACTAATATATCCATCTGCTAGACAGTGGTACTTAAATATTTGAATTTTGCTTTCAATAATTTTAACACTTAAAATTCTGAAGATTTGAACCTATACCCATTGAACCACTATATAAAATGGCCTTACTTGATACAGCCACAGCAACCTGCAGGATCACAGATTTTTGGTCTGTGCTTTCGTACCTGGAGGTACTCCTGAAAGTCAAGGCATTTAGAGAGGTTATTCATGCTTTTACAGGCTCCTCACTGGTAACTCCCTGCCAGAAATACCCTTTGCAGAAGGAAGCTACTACCCGTGCACGCTGTTGGTCAGAGTCTGTGCAGCTTCCTTTACTCCCCGCGGGAACTCTGCATCCTCCTCTCATCATTGTAGCCTGCATTCAGAGCTCTCCAGGAGCTGAAAGGGTGCCGGTTTTATCACCTTTAAGCACTGCTTCCCAAGGTCAGAGCCGTGAGGAGAGGTGCTACCGTTCCTGATGCCAGATTGCCCTGTTATAGAGATACAAAGAGCTTACTAGTGTCATTTGGAACTGGTGTATTGCATGATTTTGTTTTTTTCAAACAGGCTATCTAAAACAGTGTTATAGTGACTGCTAATGTCACGTTATTGCTGGAAGAGCAGTATCGTCAAATTTTTAGACCCAAGTATCCAATCTGTTTAATGTAGTGTAGATAAAGCCATGGGTTCATAGGGAAGTAACATGTGGAGTGTGCAGAGCTACATGCAAGATTCATGCAGAGCCCTAGGATGTGTGCTTGGTTTACTCAAGTCTATTTCTTAGACTGTGCATATGCTCACAATAGCGCATCTATGATCAAATATGTCATCCAGTAATTTCACAATTATTTACATAAACAAGTTGCTTTCAAAAGGAATGACATTGTTGCTTAATTGATCTTTGAATTCTTTCTGACCTTCACAACTCTCCTGGTGTTGTTGTTGGGGGATCTATCTCCAGACTCATTGAAGGAATTATGCCCCGAGTCTCTTCATTCATGTTCAGTATCAACTTTGTCTAACAATCATGAGAGTCATTTTAGGAGTAGATTCAGACTCAAAAGCTGCCTCACTACTCTCTTAGGTACCTTGTACTGGGATCAAGTGGTCCATGTGAACCTTTCTGAATCTCCTGTCTGATTTACAAGATAGATCTTCAAACTGTATATCTCTACGATCTCTCTGATATCCTATTTTCCCAACTTCAAATTGCCTAAATGTGTCAGCATATGAATGTTATCATGTAATCTGAACCTCTTTAGAGCAAGTGTTGTGATGCTGGCTATGTTCCGACTTCCTTTCTTCCCCCCTCCCTTCCAGCTGAACCATACTCAGGCACCTGCAGGTGTGTATCCTACTGGGGTTATATATCAATCTGTAACTCAGAAAAAAATCTGAAATTCAATTCATAGACAGTATTTTGTTTGCCTGCCAGGACCTTCTTTCATGCCTCTTTTATGTACATAGTACATCTTAGTCTCTCCATTTGATAAGGCAATGTTTATGAATTGTCCACAAGTCAGGGGATTAAAGTTATGATGGAAAGACTTCAAGAATATAAGATATAGATGCAGTAGGCCAGTTAACCATCCAGTAAGATCATGACTAATATTGTACCTCAGCATCACCTTCCGGCACTAAATCCTTTGAT
>JARFYF010000063.1:97214094-97225076 GCA_030265395.1 Rhina ancylostomus
CTTGTCTATTGTAACGTCATCTAAATAAATCTTTATTGACTCCACGTCTCCTTTACTATTCAACAGAGATGTATCAGTGATTGCTTTCATAGTTCAGCTTGATATTTTGAGTTTACTCCTCTTAGAAAACAGCTTGTCTTGATGTAGGAACATAGAAAGAGTGGACCAATCGGCTTCTTCGCCATACAAACCTTGTACTTACAACAATCAGCTGGAGGAACTCAGCGGATCGAGCAGCATCTTTGGGGTCCTGATGCAGAGTTTTGATCTGAAACGTCAATGGTCCCTTTCCCTGCACAGATGCTGCTTGACCCACTAAGTCCTTCCAGCAGATTGTTTCCGGATACCGGTATCTGCAGTCTCATCTGTCTCCAAACCTCTTGCATAACTCACCAATTATGATTGTTGAACAATTACCTAATACATTGGAACAATCTTTGATAATATCCCTTAAATACCCTTGATTTTAGCAAGATCTAACAAACTTGTATTTAAAATCTAACAATTGACCTAGTGCTAATTATTATTTGAAGAGTTCTTAGACTGTACGTAGAAATCTCTTCTGACTTCACTCCTGGAAAGCCTGATTCTAAATTAATGTTCATCAGAACTCCATGATCAACAATCAAAAGTTTCTGGCAAATTCTTACTACTTTAACCCTTTCTGAAGCACTGACTACTTTGACTTTGTGCTGCACTAGTTAAGATTGGCTAACTCAGTACTGAAAGGGGTTAATCCAGGAATCTTACTCACTGATTTCACTTGCCACCACATCACATGGGAGTGCAAATGATTTAAACTGTAATAGTTTTACTACCTTCAGTGAGAAAAGTTTAGTAATTGATTAACAAATATCAATATAAAGAGTAGAGTGTCCTACTAGAATATGTTTATAGAATTTGCGTTGCTCTCCCTTTAAGTGAACCACATTGATGAATTTCCTACTTACAATAGCACACAGTTAGTGCAAAAGCAGAAACTTGGAGAATCTCTATGTGGACCAATGATCAGTTCTGTTGAAAATATTAAGTTTTCAAGACAAAAGCTTTAATGAGAAGGAGCAGATTAAAAGTGAATAATTTTGAGGTTTAAAAAAAATCTTGCCTGGCCTAACCTGGTATAAAACTGCAAAAATTGATCAAAGGACTGACAGGATGTTTTATGTGTGCATAAGTAAAGGCTGACAGGAACCTGCTGTGTGTGCCAAAGGTACCTATGATGGAAAACTGAAACATGGTGCTCACTGACCACAGCGTGAGCCTTGACACAGATCATAAATAATTTTCTGATATATGATCACATTAAGCAGTAGACTGGTGTATTAACAACAGTAAATCTGTGACAGGAGTAATGCTTGGCACTCAAGACCTTGTCTTTTTGATATTAGTTTCAGATTAATAGGAGAAAAGCAAACACGTCAAATTGCTAGTAGACTTTGATTTCATAAACCTTTCATATATTTTCTTCTCAGGCTTGCTTATATGGATACAGAGTTCAGGACCATTAAGCTGAAGGCTGAGGATTCTGCAGGTCGCGAGCATATGATCACAATTAAATTAAAATCAAAGGTGAGGAACCAGTAATGGATTTTAAGATATAGTGTTGGGATTTCATGTGAACAGCAGTTTAGCATATTTTTAAAAGCAACTGATATTAGATACAGGAAGATGTATTTATTTACTAGGGCAAATGAAGAATTAGATATTATTTGATCTTGCATTTTCATCCTACTTCAGTTTTGAGGTTACACACTTGTGGGGAAAAAATGGCTGATTCAGAGATGCATTCATGTTTTTTTTTACGAGTTAATTCTCTGGCCAAGCAATGTAACTGCTTGGAGTAAATTAGGTTGATCTTGATTATTTGATGCTAGCTTTCGGCAGAAGCATATTTGACCTCAAGCTATATGGGAAATCTATCAATGATATTCAGTCAGTCTATTAAAACAAATGAAACGTTCTCCTAGTGACTCAACAAGATAATGCAGCAGGTGACTGAGCCATACAAAGCAACATCCTAGATTTGTTTCTCTATATGCTGAACTGTCTAAGCCGAGGCAGGAATTAGTATGGATACACAAATTTGCCCTCAGCATGCATTTTCAAATATGGTTGGGTGTTCCAAGCTAGAACTGGCTGCTGAAAATTTGCTTGTTTTTTATTTCTTTTTTCATGGGATGTGATATTCAGAGTGATCCTAGCATTTACTCTTCACCTCTAATTGCCCACTGAACTGAAGCAGCTTTGGTGATGGATCTGGAATCCCACATGGCAGTTTTCCTTTCCTGAAAGTTCATCAATGAGGCAGATGGGATTTTTCAATAATCCAGTACTGTAGCTATAATTATTGCAAATACCTTTTTAAATTGCATTTTTGAATTTTTTAAATTATTTGGATATACATTTCTCTATCATGCTAGGACTTTGAACTTGTGTCTTTGGATCAGTGGTTCTGAGCTCTGGCTATTAGACCAGCAACTTGACCATTACTGTACATGGACTTGATGATCATCTATTGTTGTCCCACAGTGAAATAGCTTGAAAATAATTGTGTGAAAGATGGGAGTTATAACTAGACACGGTACCACTTAAAAAATACCTATGTAATTTGAGAAGAACTGAAGTGAAGATTGTAGATCGAAGGTAGAGTTGCATCCACTAGGTTATCTTCAGAACCTAAAGTTAATGATGTAACCCCATAGTTATATCAGCATTTAACATTTATCTACAGTTTTTTTAAAACAATATTTGGGGGAAAAATCTGACTCTTGTGGAAGTTAGCATTTTATTGGTTGCTCTAGTGATCCAGTATTCTTCAGTGCCGCTTACAAAACAGCACTCCCGATTTTCTTGTGTTTATGCTTCAAGAATAGTATTTGAACCCAGCCTTCTAATTCTTGAAGTAGATGAGTCAGAGACACCATGTTTGTCACTAAAGGACTGGCTTTTCCCTGAATTTTTGAGACATTTCATTATTTAATCTCTTTTGGTTGGTTGGAGTACTATGATGTCTCTTTCTAAACCAAAGCCAATACAACTAGCAAAGATGGAAGGATAAGTCTGTAATCCAGCCACTCTACCTGTTTGTGCTTTCAACAAAATGGGTGCATTATTCACTCAAATTGATGATTTGCTTTCATTTTTAAGAACGGGACGCTTCTTGTGTTTTGGGAATTAGATGTAGTTTTGATTGCCCTTTGATCCTTTTGGGCAGCAAAAGCATGGTAACCCCACCACCTGGAAGTTGCCCTCCAAGCGACACATCATCCTGACTTAGAAATATATTGTCATTCTTCACCATTGCTGAATCAAAATACTGGAGCTCTCTTCCTAAAAAGTATTGTTGGTATACCCACAGTTTAAGGACTGCATCGCTTCAAGGAGACAGCTCACCACCTTCTCAAGGGCAATTAGGGATGGTAATTAAACGTTAGCTCAGCATGTGAAGTCCACATCCCTTCAGAACATTTTTTATAAAGGAGTATATTTTACAAACAAGCAAACTGAGGATGGATGAATCTCTGGAATTTGAAATGTTATACTTGTGTCAATAACTCTAATGTAGAAATGGTATAGTTCAGCCAAGAAACGCCTTGAATCGTGTACACTGGCTTTCAAAAGCAGCTAGGTCACTGATCAGTTTGGGATTATTTTGCCCCCAGTACAAGGCAGTAATACTGAAACCAATTTGTCAAGTTCCAGCTCCACCTTGGTTGCAGCTAATTCAGAGTTCAGACTCAAAGAGCAAGAACCAAATTTCACATATTTTATGGTTAGTAATTACTCCTGATACGTTGCAAAGCCTCATCTACCCTTAAAAAAAACATTCTGGCGGTTGTAGAGTGTATTGAATTTCAATTGTTACTTACTAATTTTTCATGAATTGAAATTTTTATGTTAGTTTATGTGTGCTTACCAACTTTGGTTGGGGAAAGGGAATGATGGGAAGGAAGAGAGATTGATCCATGAAATGTGACCAAAGTAAAATGAAGGTTTAATACTTTGAGTCATGCTGTCGGGGGGGGGGGAGAAATGCGTATGAGTGAATCTGCATCTGCACCACCACCTAACTAATCAGATAAGTCTCATAGAGTCATACAGCATGAAAACAGGCCCTCCAGCCCACCGTATCCATGCCAACCATTAGGTTCCTATGTTTTATGAATCCTGTTCTCCAGTACTTAACCTGTAGTCTTCTATGCCACAGCATTTCATGCAGTCATCTAAATATTTCATAAGTTTTGTAAGAGTACCTGCTTCCACCATCACCTCACATCCAGATTTCTTCCTCAAATCCATTCTAAATACCCTAACCTTAATCTAAGCATCTCCTCCAATCAAAAAATCCTCAAATAAGCTTATTTACAGGAGTTTATGCGGTAAAGGTCTGTAAACAAATTGAGAGATCAGAAGTCTATCATTTTCACTTTTGTGATCCCCCTGAATGTTAGCAAAGTAGTCCTTATTTGATATATTTTTCTCTATTTTCAGTATCCAGCTGAACCACCTGACTGTGTCGCAGATTTCCCTGTTCCATTTGTGCTTTCTTGGACGCATGAGGTACTGGTCGAATTCTGCAATCCCTTTTAATTTTACTGTAGATAATTCGTATGTTTTTTTTGTAATACCATTACAGCAATCTGTTTATAAAATTTGATAAAACTGACTTTGCTGTAATTAAGCCTGCTTTTAAGATAAGCTTCTTTAAAACAATATGTATTCTTAAATGGTTATGAAAGCATCAAAGTCATTGTTTACTCACAACTCTCCCTGTGATTTATTAGGTTAATCTAATAATTGGTTGAGCTATGACGATGAGGTAACTTCCTGGTCTTTGCTGGTCTTAGCCAGGAGCTGGAAGAAGAAAGTTAGTCAGAGTTCCTATTCCTGATGCCCGTGCAAACATATCCATACTAAATAGAGTTTAGTTGAAGAAACATTGGATTTGGCTATGATGGGGCCATGTAATCAAGTGGCATAATCACTTGCTGATGCTCAACTATGCATCACTTATCACTTGGGTAACATATCAGCAGGTGACTGATTCACAGAAGGAAATTAAGAGGGAAGAAAAGTCTGCATCATTGAGTCTCCTAAATATCAAAATAAGTAATAGATATTTGAACATTGTCATTGTTCCATGTTGTCTGGCAAGACACTGTTGATGGGATTGCCAGTTTTCAGCTGTCTCAATAATTATTAGTTCTACTATTCAGTGATAACTAATTAGAATTTTAATGTGTCAGATTTTTATTTGAATAAAAATATTAATCCTCAGTTCCACTGCTGTATATGATTAGCAGTTGTGACCATTCCTTGGGGAAAGTAGAAATAATTTTCCTTGATTATGTTCAAAAAATGCAGTAGTCAAGTGAAACTTGTTTATTTTCTGTTGAAGGCTTCAGTCTGGATCAAACACTTGATTATTTAGTTCCTGCTGTTACTATCATATATATCTGCACACCTCCAACTGGAATATTTCTATTGACTCTAATTTGCTTTTTTTTTATTAGTACTAATCTTTCCTAGTGCTTTCTTAATTATTTCATTATCTTTTTTCAGATGATATCTAACAAATGTCCTGCAATTGAGTTTATTCAGAAAGCTGATCCAGCCTTTTATGCTATCTACATGTACAAGTAAAATTGAAAATTGACAAAAAAGACTTAAAGTCCTACTGTTCTTCAGGTTTCCTTCTGACACGCTTTGAAGTGACATTTGTTGGGTGGACAATTTAGAGAATTCTAAATAATCCAGAATTAGATTAGTTTGTCTTTGTTTACAAGTAGAATTATAAATTGGTCTTAATGTATTGATTTACAATGAGCAAAGTGCCATTAATTATGCCCTCCTGTGATGGAAAGAAACATTTCATACTTTTTAAAATAACTGGATAATATTTGGGTAAGGAGGAGGTGGGATTGGGGAGGGAGAAGAGAGGAACAAAAAATAGAAAATGTGGAAAATAGTCAGCAGGATTCATGAAGAAATCGTTAACATTTTTTGTCAGAACTAGAAAATGTAATTGTAAGGAAATTCAGAGTCAGAGAAAATGAAAGGAGCGTAAAGAACAAAAGGAAAAGTGATGATATGTAAGGCAAGTGAAACTGGAAGGCAGTGCATGGCAATGGGGATCCATAACATGAGGAACAAAAACAAAAATAAACTCTGAAGGGGCAAAAAAAAATGGAATAGTATAACTTTATCAACAACTGGCATTCAAAATCTGGAAACTGATTGTGAGCTAATATAATTGAGCTTCACGTTGAGTTAGGAAGACCATTACGTGCTCTATTCAAATAATGGGGTGCTGTTTCCTGAGCTTTATTGGAATAGTGGCCAAGGCAGAGTGGGAGTGGGTCATTAACTTAAAATGATGGATTCAGACATCGTGTTTTCAGGCAGAATGGAGGTCTGATGCAAACTATTTACCCCATCTGTGCTTGTCAAAGTAGAGGATATCACTTTGTAAGTAAAACTCCAGACGACATCTGAGATTCTGAGCATACCCTGTTTTGCTGCCAATAAAATGGAATACATTCCTAACCAGTGTACACTTTTCGATGCATGGTAATGTTAAAATAGAATGAAATTATTTGCATAGGAAATGGAGACAGAATAGCTAAAATAGTAATTAAGTTTGGTGTGCAAAAAGGGATGAGGTCCAAGAATTTGGATACTAAACATTTTTTTTTACATGGAAGTAGTTTTTATCCCCCACTCAACTTAGTTACTTAACTGCTTTACTTTGCCCGTCACCAAGCTCTGTGTTGTGCTTCTGGCCCCATCCCACCACTACATTTCTGATAAGATGACCCTCTTCACCCCCATGCTGAGAGGCACAGGCCAGATCTGATAACGTGGTGTCAAGCTGTCTCAACCCCATTTTCCTTTCAGCCTAACCCTGTTCTCAGACTATTATTTTCTTCTTTACATTCTACAGCAAAGCAGGGCACAAAAAATGTGAAGGAACCATTCAGTAGTGCCCGATGCCATGACCAAATCTTGTGTACTGTGCTAGAATTTCTATTCTAGACAGCATGTAGGTATGCTTCAGTGCAGCAGGAATCTGTGTATAAGTGCGTCATATGCATCAATGACTGTGATATAACTTCATAGCATTGTGTGCAATGAGTATGACTGCAATCAGTTTAACACTTCAATTCTATCATGTGTCAGATAAAAAAACATACATAATGCAATAGAATTAATAGGCCGTAGACTATAACTCCATTTGCTTTGCAATTATGTTTAAACATAAGTACACCTTCGTAATTTGGAGTCCAATTACTTGTAGCCAAGAAGTAATTATAAAATATGTATTTTGTAACTATTTGCATTTTTGTTTTGTAATGATCCAAAAAAAGCAGTAGTATTTGAAAATAATTTTAATTAAAGCATTTATTTTCCATTGCTAAAGTTATAGATTGACATTTTTACATGGTATCCATATTGAAATGCATAATTTTCCTTATGGTCCCTGTCTTCTTGCTGGGATGATAATGTTTTGATGTATTTTTCTGTTACTGTGATGAGAGGGCTGCTGCTGCTGCTCTGACATATTCATTCAGATGAATGATTATAACTGGTGCAATGTCAAGCAGATGATGGCAGGTCTTTGCACATCAAGCCAAAGCCTGATAGCCAGTGCAGGTGTTTCACAGCATGATCAGATAAAGCCAGTGGTTTGAAGCTGAGATGGCACATCATGACTAGTGAGGAATGAGCATCAAGGGCAAAGTGGCCTATCCCCATATGTAACTGCTATCTCACTGGACAACTTTATCTAGTGACAGGGTTGTTAACCTATTGCTTTCAACTGAACAAACAAAAACATCTCAGGCCATGGCTGTCTTAAGAAAAGTCACCTGAAGGCAAGAGGTTAACTTCCTACTGCCTAATCTTTTTCTGTATCCATGTTAATATTCTCATTAATTGTGAAATTGGTACCTTTCTCTATTGTGCTTTCAAAGTTGTGAGGTCAATGTTTGGGTTTTATCTGTGTTATGTCCGATCAGTTTGATTTTTGTAAGAAAAGTAATTATTCTAATTAACTGTCTTGTACCACATAGCTATGGAAATATTGATGATGTTTAGTCACTGCACCCATTTTAAATTGCAAATGTCTTGTAGTGTAAAAGGAAAGACTAGTTTAGAATGAACATGAACAAGTGCAACATGATGTACTTTATGTGGAAACTGAGCTCTGCGGTGATGAATTGTCCCGCACCTGGCTGCTTTGGGGCCCTGTAGTTATGATTGAAAATGAGTGTTTGAAATTTTTTTGTGAGGTGAGGTCAAAATGGAATTAAATTGTGTAAATGGTACAGAATACAGTTGGTTATTTTTTCCTGTCGGCAGTAGAGAAAGGAAACCTTAAGGTCTATGAAAATAAAACACTTTTTGGTCAGTGGCAGCAATTCAGCACTTTAGATGAAAGTATTGATCAAAACAATGTTAAAATCATTGATAACATATTTGGTCAAGTTATTTTATTAAAGTGAAAAGGAGAAATAAAAGTATTGGCATAGTTGATACTGGTACAGTGTTAAATTCATATTGATCATGCATATTAAAAGTATATTAGTGCTGCTTGGCTCAATTGCCACTACAAGCTGAAGGAGATGATTATTTGCTTTGGACTTGTACAGCAGATGGAGGCATTTTACTGTAATACAACCATAAATAAACATTCAGTAGAGATTGCTGAGGCAGACTAAACCTTTCAGAATAGTTTACATTAAAGGCAGAAGGCTGGGCCTGTAGCCGAAAGGACTGAGAAGAAAACACAAATCTACAGTCTGTCACCCTGACAAGAGATAGTGGTCCAGGGCCAGGCATTATCAATTGTCAATCATTAGTAGGAGTTCAGCAGGAAGAAACTGAGATAAAGATTTTGGGTGCAGAAAACCAAGCTACTGGATTTTCCACTAAAGGGCAAAGTGGGACAAACAATTTGTGAATTTCTTTTTATGATGTTGAGAGGAAGAGAATTGTATTACAATGTCTATGTTATGTAGCTCAGTTGTATATCTCACCAAACTGGGGGAGATGTTGTTTAAAAACTAAAGTAGAAGTTTATCCAATATATGTGTTTTGAAATGAAGACTTTCTTCAACTTGGTTTACAATGTGCATCTGCTAAATTCTCAGCCAAAGGATTAGTATTACTGTATTTTTTTAAATTCATTTTTGATCTGGAATATCGATGCTGAGATCTGAAGCACTTTTTCCCGTTGTCAGCATCTTGCATTTCCAGGCCACACAAAAGACATCTAGTACATTAAGGATAGCCAGTAGGCTTGACTATAAAATACTTCTACGCTGCAATAACTATGATGAAGTTGGAAATCTAACTTGCTAGGGATTTAAGTGTCCGACTCAGATTTGCCAGGTACAGGGAATTTATAATATCTAAGCACACTCGTCAAGATGGTTGAAGTATAGGCCTGGCTGAGTTGTAGTGCAGGTGATCTCTTGAATTAGAATATGTATGAGTTTGTGCTCTGCTCAGTGGGTTGAGTTTATAATTTAGACTGACTCTTCACTACAGTTCAGAGGGAGAGCTGGTCTATCTGAGGCATCATCTTTTCAACCAAGGCCAGTATTTCCCCTCTGCATGTAGAACATAGAACAGTACAGCACAGGAACAGGCCCTTTGGCCCACAGTGTTGTGTTGAACTAATTAAACACCAAACTAAACTAATCCCTCTGCCTACACAATGTCCATAATCCTCCATTCTCTGCATATTCATGTGCCTATCTAACAGCCTCTTAAATGCCTCTTTCGTATTTGCATCCACTACCACCTGTGGCAGTGTATTCCAGGCACCCACCACCCATTGTGTAAGTAAAAACAAAACAACTTGTCCCATACATCTCCTTTCAATTTACCCCCTCTCCTTTGACATTTTGACCTGGGGAAAAATGATACTGTCTACTCAATGCCTCACATAATCTTATACACTTCTATCAGGTCTCCGCACAGCGTCTGCTACTCCAGAGAAAATAACCCAAATTTGTCCAACCTTTGCTTATAGTGCATGCCATCTAATCCAGGCAGCATCCTAGTAAATCTCTTCTGCACCATCTCCAAAGTCTCCACATCCTTCCTATAATGGGATGACCAGAATTGAATGCAATACTCCAGATGCAGCCTAACTAGATTTTTATAAAGCTGCAACATAATTTCCCGACTCTTGAACTCATTGCTTTGATTAATGAAGGCAAGCGTGCCATACACCTTGATTACCCTATCAACCTGTGCAACCACTTTCAGGGAGCTATAGCCTTGGACCCCAAGATCCCTCTGTATATTAACACTGTTAACAGTCTTGCCATTAACAGTGTTCTGTCCTTTTGCATTTGATCTCCCAAAGTACAACACAAGTGCCGTGAAGAGTGATCTTGTAGTATTACTGGAAGAGCAGGTCAGTTATCACTCTGTCCCACCAACTTTATGCCTGATACCACAAAAACAGGTTAAGTAGTCATGTCCCTTTGCATCATGCTGTTTCGACATATGTTGTAACAATTGCCATGATTCATAATTTTTCCTGGTGTGTACTAAAACTTTGAAAGGCACTGTATAAATACTATTTATTAGGCCAGAATTTGCAGGGAGCGTTAAGCTTTCTGTGCTTGCTTCCTTTGTCTTGCCTTAAGCATATCCTGCTTCTAGAACTTCGTGAATGAAATTGTTTCTGACCTGATCCGGTAGTGCAGGGGCTTCACTTTGTGAGTAAAACATTACATTATTTTTATTAAAGTTTTAAAAATAAAATTTGTAAAACACACTAGGAAGCAATTAGATATGGGCAAATTAACCCAGTTAAATTTTTAAAAATTACCTACATCTATTGAAT
The DNA here is from genome assembly GCA_030265395.1 of Rhina ancylostomus. Lineage (NCBI taxonomy): Eukaryota > Metazoa > Chordata > Chondrichthyes > Rhinopristiformes > Rhinidae > Rhina > Rhina ancylostomus. The sequence goes on from JARFYF010000063.1 coordinate 97,224,959, forward strand.
GGAATGTTGACCCTGCACTAGATCTAATTCCATCTCCCTCCCACCCACCCTATCCCAAATTTATGTTATACTCAGCGGGGAATTTACAAGCATCTTTTGTTTTCTTGAGGCTCTGATG
>JARFYF010000063.1:97248343-97262216 GCA_030265395.1 Rhina ancylostomus
GTACTGATCAGTACTGAAACAATACTATTACAAGAAAGTAGGGATATGAAAAATGTCTGAGCACACTTAGTTCTCTGCAATCCTGTCTGGACATACTTAAGTGACTATTATAGGCAGTGTAGCTAAAACCCATCTCCCTCTCCACTGATGATCTAAAATCACAGTACTTCACGATTGAATTGTTCAGTTTTTAAACCCTGTACCAGTCAATAATCTAAAGCTGGAATTGATTTTTGATAGTTTCAAAATAGTTATCATTTCGCTCCTTTGTTCCACAACGTGATGATGCTTTTAACTTTTGATTAATTAATACAACTGTACTTTCTGATTCACTTTATTCAGCACTGCTGGACACCATCTGTACTTTATCTGGCTAATTCCTAAATCATGCTGAGATTTTCTGTATCCCTTATGTTTGCCTGTTTTGCTTTTCCTCATGCCTGGCTATCGACTACAAATTTGTACATTCTAATTTTAATTCTTTCATCAAGATCATTTATAAATCGTGAAAACTGTTAACAGGAGAGGCCCTAGAACTGATCTGAGTTAGTCAGCTAGTCATAGCTATCCAATTAGAACCAGTCCCATTGATCACTACCCTTTGTTTCTTTACTATCTAATTTACAACATCCCTCTTTATCCCCAGAGTATTCTTTTGTATATTAGTTTCTTTTGAGGCACCTTGTCAAACAGATGCTGAAAATCTAAACGTATACATCAACCACATTGCCCTTGTCCAGAATTTCAGTTAGATTCTTAAATAATTCTAATATGCTTATTAGGTACAACTATTCTTTAACATATGTTGGCTGGGAATTACTTTTCTTTTTCACTATAAATGCTCCAAATTGATTGATGTGCAGTAGATCCCGATGTCTTTGCTGCTGTAAATATCTGATTAATTGGCCTCCAATTGCCAGGTCTGTGCTTTTGATGTTATCTAATCTTCTAATATTAGACATCAACTTTATAAGCTGAAAGGAAAACAAAATCAGACATAGCCTATACTTAGCCTTAATTCTTTTGGTGTTTGTTGATTCACCAACTAAGTTGGTGAATTTTTTTTCTTTGTAAAAAAAATCTTTCCGTTGCATTCCAAATTATAGTTTCATTGGTTGAAAGGCTGGTAGAAGACCTCTAGCATCTAGCACTTACTGGAAACCTATACAACGAATGCCAGCAAAGAAACTATGGTCTCAGCTCAACCTGACCCTTTCTTCATGTTATGCCTTTAAATAAACACATCGCCATGCATTTGGGATAGGAAAGAATCCTCACTCAATTTTTCACCGGAATCAAATTTGAAACCTTTCTGATCCATGAAACAATTCCACACTACATACATTTCTGGAAGAATCAGAGAGCACCCAGGACTCTATTTTTCAAAAACCAATGTAAATTTCCTCTAAATTTATATGCAATCTATGGTCCTTTTCAACCACTATTATATTGGAAACAAATTTAAAATGCCCAATTATGTTATCTCCACTTTTGTTTCAAAACCGTAGCTTTATCTCAGAGGGGCGTTCTGCCTTTATTGTTTAGAGTTTAACAAGTTTTGCTTGCTGCAGACATTTTCTTTTGGTTCCCCAAACATAATTTGACATTTCATTTTTAATTTCTTGGAATCAATTTCTTTAAAAAAAGCTCCATGTACCCTTGATTTAACCAACTGAGCTCTATCCCAGGATTCAGTGCTGAAACCAGTGACAAGCAGGTGGTCAAATCTGTCAACATCTCCAGTTCCATGCTCCAGTGCAGGTGGGAAAGTCAAGTAAAAGCCAGTGTGTTTTGGCCCATTGCTTTTTTTTTTAAATGCTGATCTACAATTCCATCTCCAACATCCTTTTCCTCTCCAAAATCTCTGGATGGGTTGAAACCACCTATATTTGTGCCAATTTTTCTTGTGACTTTGATGCCAATCAGGTTTCTGTCCTACCACATCAAAATAACCCAGGACATTCTCTAGAACTGTGCCAAAGATAATATATTCCTCTGCATCCTGCTGTATCCTTCCTTAGTCCTTCATAATCTTCCAGCACCTCTCCATCATTGTCTGGACAAGTGGGACACACTCACCTGGTAATTCTCTGACATTCCTCAATGGTTAACGCCAGAGAATTACCTTCCCTTCCTGGGACGTGCACCACCTTTGTGTTCCTGAGGTTCTATCCTTGCCTCCTCCCAGTTTTCATCAGCTACTGTCACTTGGCAACATCATCCACAGCCTGACCACACGGTTATCTCTTGATCTTCCATTGTCTCCCAATTGTCAAGCTGCTTGCTCAACATCCATAATGCATGAACAGAAACTTTCTCCATCTAAATTCGGGGAAAAATAAAGCTATTTTCATCTCTCTGTGCAAAACTGACACAGACTATTCTAAACCTTGGTGACTTACTTGAACTAAAACCACATCTTCCTGTAACATTGGTCACCTTTGCCCCTGCCTCTGTTTATTTGCTGCTGCAACACTCATTCTTGCCCTTGCTTCCTTTTAGACTTGAACAGTTGAAAGCAGTTCTGGACAACTTCTTTCATTCTACCCTCCATTAACTGAGATCAAATAAAAATCTGCTACCCATTTCCCAACTCACTCATCATCTTTGTACAGGCTACCTTACACTAGTTCGTGATTAAGTAACACCGCAATTTTAAAATTAACATTCATTATTTTAAATGCATGTATGAAGATAAATGAAAATGAGGGAACAAGGAAAAGCGAGTCACTAAATTGGAGTATAAACAAGAGTGAGTGAGTGACTGATTATATCTGTGGACCACTTACATTCAGCTCCTTCCTGTGAAAGCATCAACATGCACTAAACACACATTTTATTAAAGGACAGGAATTGACGAAAAACACAAATAATTTCCAATTAAAATTCTTTTTAACTAGTGTAGATCAAAATTATCTCCAAAACAAAATTTCCTGTTTAAAATTGATGAAATACCTATTGTATAAATAACACTGAGACCGCACAGAAATATTTTCCACAGGAATAAACATCAAACCAACATTGCACAACTACCCTCCAAGCTCATTCAAAATCTAACTCTCAAATACTGTTGTATTACTTGAGGAGCTTTGCGTTTTGTCTCTATTTTAGAAGCACTATGCAAGTTTAAAATAAATGTGTTAACTCCATGGCTAAAATAGCAGAGAAAGGAATTAGAAATGAATATGTTAATGGCCCTCACATTAGTAATCCACAATGTCATTTCAAGGCTCATCTTCTTGAGATGCCCCATGCCACTCATTGATTAAGGCAAAAAATTCATTCCCAATCCTTGTCAAATTGTCTATTATGGCAAATTCTCTAAGAAACTTGTTATACTGGCTACCTTCCTTTCCAGTGTCTGCTTATTGGTCTCACTAAGAGTAAAGAATTAAATATTTGTTCCATCATTATAGAAAATTATCCTTAGCCTGGTACTACATGACACAGTAAGATCATGTGCTGCATCATCTGCATTATAAATTATTTATATAATTCATGACGAAATATACCAGAAAACACCTATCATAGAAAACAATATACCAGTTCAGGAAATTTAAATAAAATATGTGCTTACATTTCGTGACAGGAGAATTTCCTGTGTTCTCTTACTATTTTCAGGAACAGACAAAAGGCAGGAATCCATACGCTCTATTCCACTGAGATCCACACACTTAGATCGGCTGGCTTCCTGACGATTTAACAGGATGTTGTGCAGTTTCTGATATTGTGGTCTTTCTTCATACTTCAGAGTACTCACATAAGACAGATAATTGACAATTTCCCCTACAAGACCATTTAAGGATACAAATCAGACAATGATCTAGCACTCAAACTGAAACAGCTGATTATATATTTACACATAATAATTCAAATGATATTTTTATTCTGATAGTAAATTTTACTGTTAGGCTGAAGCACCAGGATATTTTCTATCACATAGCTTTACATCATTTTGTCATTATCATCAAGAGGATTTCAGACACTGGAATGCTTAAAGCAGCATTGACATTGATATTGAAGACACAAAGTGCTAGTAACCTTACCATATTTAGTGATGCAAAGCAAAAGGGATTCTCTACACGTTAGAGAATTAAATAAATAAGACCAGGCAGCTTGAGACTGCGGCATAACATCTGATTCAGTGCAGTAACAAAGATATTAAACATACACATAATTGATCACAGGGGTTGAAACTAACAGGGGACAGGGCTCCTAAATCTTTGCACCTGCCTCCAATTTACAGAAATCATGACTCTGTTCTGCCTGTATATTCTAAATTGTGGGCAAGGGATTTGCAAGTGGCCTGGACCTGATGCTGCCAAATGTCAGAGCTGAAAATCCACACTATCATAAATCTGAAAAATAGAAACATTCAAAGATCTTTCAGGAAAGACCCACACAGCACATAAAAATCTTGGTTCTATTAATTCAATGCTGCTGCAAATTTGTATTCTTTATCTACATCAGAAGTTAAAGTGCTTTCCATAATCAATTTATTTTGCAACAGTTTTTTCATATGTTTGATTGGCTATGCCCTGTATAGCAATAGCCTGCAAGTGAATCTTTCTGCTGACCATAGCAAGTGCTTTCAGAAATCCATTATGTTAGATAACAAAGCATTCAGTGCTGTTTATATTGGGGCCACAACTTATTTTGCATCTGTGTTTCTTGTCCGTGCCTCTGCCATTATGGGCATTTCTTAGCCGGACACAAAAAAAAGGAGCATAATAGTAAGTGACCTTTCAGCTCACTGTGATTATAATTAAAAGAGAGTTTCTCCTTAACAATAATATAGCAATATCATCATCTTGTGCGGGCATAACTGGCCCTGAGGTACTCATTACCAGATCAAGTGAAGCAAGGGATGGTAATGAGCACCTCAGGGCCAGTAATGACCATAATCCTTGAACAAAATGATGTTATCACTATTATCAATCTATGTGGCCTTATTCTGTCTTATATACTTTTAACAAAGCTATTTTTCACAATTTTTGCATTCCAAAGGCAATTACTTGCAATTTTTAGCAATTCAACAAAGCAAGTTATAACATTTTCAGCAATATATCTGGACCAAAGGGCACCACTGGTGTTGACCACAGATTGGTCAACACACACACAACCAAACGTTTTAACCATTTAATAGCATGGTATATATCGTGCATGAACTAGTGGATCGGGTGGAGTTAGATTTTCACTGGAGGAGGACTTTTTTTAAACCCAAATTCATCCCTGATTACCTCTTGTGGTCACACAAGTGATCTATAAAATCTTTATTAATCTACAATACATCTAATGGGATTCAACAATAGCTCTGCAAAGTACCAATAAAACTGGTTTCTGTGGGAGAAAAGGCAGCCCTCCAGCTGGTCTCTTGCAGAATGGCTAATGTTGAGTAAAACCTCAGTCCATGTTTGGGTCTAGTCTACAACCCTGGCACCATTCCAAGAGCTGAGCCCAGAGTAATAAATGAAAGGGCAGCTGTCGGGCAAAGACTGTCAGGGTCTGCCTAATGGACATCCTGGCACTGGCCTGCTCCTTGACCATACCGCTCACAATTTGAGTATTTGATATCTTGTTTTTAAATGAAGCCACGTGTTCCAGAACAACTCAGAAAATTACTATTCTTAGCTGGGGAATATTTCAATAAAAGCTGATCTCACAACCACAAGATCTGACAACAAACATAACCAATCCAAGTAATGCAATACCGCTTCGTCCTCAGCACTGTGCCCAGAATCAACTTCACAAAGCGCTGCCTACTTTTGACTCCAGAGAGGACCAAGATGAACTATTGCTTGGGGAAAATTAGGTAAGCGCACGAATGAGAGAGAATTAGAAGAATATGCTCACAGGGTTACCAAGGTGGGGTGGAAAGAGTCTTGAATGCAACAAAAGTGCTGGTACTGACTAGTTAGGATGAACAGACCACTTCTAAGCTGCAGACTTTTTGCAAATCGACACTTTTGTCAATAATGTGTTAAATCACAAATACAGTTCAGTAGTCGAATGAAGTTACGCTGCTGTCAGAAGCAGCATCATCAAGCAGGAGCACATGATTTAGGGCATGGGATCTTGGAATCTGCCAATAACCCAGAATGGGTTTCCCACCTGAAAGATTACTGGAGAGTCAACCAAAGAGTTAATGCAAAAGATTCCTGTTCAATCAAATATACCTAAAAGGTCACGCCCACCTGGAGGATGGGACTGGGGGCTTGCAGCTCTTCTACAGCTGCAATCAACACTCCAAAAAAACACTGAAATCCTTAAAAAACTCATTTGACTGTGACTGTTCCAAAAATTGAACAGAAGACCTCTGTTTTACAGTCTGAGTGTCTGCTGCTAACAATTTGGCACTCATTTATTAAGGCTTTATTTTAGATATCTGCTAACCAATCTTTGTAATTCTCTTCCAATTTTCTTGTTGGATGCAATGGGAGTGAAACTGGAAATTGTGCAGTGCAGTCGCTCTGCACAATTAATATGTGCCCTTTAACCTGGTTCAGGCAGTCGAGAAATTCATGCTACCTACTCAATGTCAGCCGTGCAAACTATACAGTCATAACACATCACCCTGCGCCCTACTTTTTGTGAATGGCTTGGACCTGATAGGCACTAATTAAATACAGCATGGGTAGAAGTGGGGTGAAGTCGTGCTCTGTAGCTGTAAGGGTTGATGGCCAGTATTCCCAGTTTGCTGCAGGAGATGCAGATCGCTGGCGACTGGTGGAGAGTAGGAGAGAGGCTCTCTCCCCACAGGAAGCCCTCCAGCCAACCAGCTGTGGGAAAAGCTAACTGTTGAAGTCAATACCAGGAGTGCAGTGCCAAGGATATGGATGTAGCATGGCAAGCAGCTCAATGGTCTCACAGGGCAAGTCAAGGCAAATGAATGCATCTTCGGATACCTTCTGCCAACTCCCATTGTTCACCCACCAGCAAGCTGTGTCATTTAGGACCTAACCTTCATTATGACCCTGCAAGTCCCACATGCCTATCACAACCACATCTTACAGCTTTCACAATGCCAGCTATTCAACCATGAGAAACACACCCTGAGACACAATACTTTGTTTCCTCTTGCAGGAAAAGAAGACATAATCAGTACCAACAAATCTCAAGGGGGGTGGGGAGGGCACATGATGGCAATGGCATCCTCACCTTTGGAAGGGAGATCACTGGCTACAGTTGGAGTAGGTGTGCCCAGTCTCCCCCTCATTCCACAATCTCTGCTGATGTACAAATTCCAGATGATAACTTTCTTTTTCTCCTGCACTCCCCTCACTTGCTCTTCTGCTGCTGGCAGTCCAACCTGGGCGGGCAGCAGTTCAACAGGAGAGCATCACTGAAAGCACACTGGTAGGCCATCTGACACTTATCTGACCTCCACTATTAACAATGCAGCCATCATTATAAAAGCCCAGCAGTGGCTTTACCAACTCCGGAGACTCAGAAAGGCAGGCCTCCCTACTCCATAACTCATCACTTTTTACACACCACTGAAAGCATCCTGACCTACTGCCTCACCTCCTGGTTTGGTAGCTGCAAGGCCTAAGAACAACAGCAGCTGAATAGGATGGGGAAGACAGCTGGCAGCATCATTGGTGTCCCTCTCCCCTTTCTGATGAAGATATATCAGCAACACTGCTTTCACAGAGCTACAACCATCATTAAGGACCTTCATCACCCTCCTCACAATCTGTTTTCCCTCCTGCCGTTGGGGAAGAGGTATAGGAGCATCTGCTCTAGATCTAGTAGGACACTGATCAGCATTTTCCCAACAAGCAGTCAGGATCATAAACGGACTGTGTCCCCTTCCAATTCCACCGACAAGGTCTCCCTCCACACACATGCACATATTCACACCCTAACCTTCTCACCCCCCCCCATCAATACAGAAAGTTTGATAGTTAACTGATAATTTGAACTTCATCTCAAACTGAATAAGCACTTATTAATACAAAAATAGACTTTAAAAGATATATGTGGTGTTGATATGTTTTCAGTTTTGTTTTAGAGATGTTTTTATAGATTATTTTAGATATTTACCACTTCTTATTGTTGCACTGATATGAGCTGGTGAGAAACAATATTTAATTTTTTTGCGTATGTAAATACTCAGAGAAATGACAGTAAAGAAAATCTTGAATCTTGAATCTGTAGCCACCAGCCCAAATACCATCACTGCACATTCTGTGCTGTGTAGCTCAGGGGGCAGGACCTACATGTGGTGCTTTGCAGATGGCGAGTCATTGGGCACAAGTGGGCTGCAGGTAATGCTGGGGTGACAGAAGTCCAGAGTCCAGGCTTTGCTGGCTGATGGTTTTGTGTGCCGGCAAACTCTCTCGACACCATATGCATGCAAAAGTGGAGTTCAGCACCATCCTTGGACAGTGCTTTACACAAAGCCTGGAACACATCCTTTTTGTGATGTTTGCGGTGATGTAGCCCCCAAGGGCCAATGTCTCAGCTTCCAGGGTGGCACAGACAGACACCACCCAGTATATACAGGCGCTCAGTCTGCTCCTTGCCGCATGATGACTCTGCATACCCATACTCAGAGTGGCTTTGAAGGTGTCGCAACACTCCAGCAGTCAGTTCCCTTGCAGACAACTGAGTGCTGAGGGGCTCAGCTGAGGATGTGGCAGTGGCTTCACCCACTAGCAATCTGCTGCACTTCTGGAAGGTGGCCACATTCAGGCAGGCACGCCTGCCTTTCACTGACTGCAGCCTGACCCATCGATCCCAAAACAAAACCAGTCAATGGATTTCAATGGGATCTGCCCCTTTAGAAGAGATTTGAAGTGGGACTTGTGGATACCTCTACATGAGAATATTTTGGGATAAGGAAATACTGAAAAGATTCAATAATTATCATGATTATTAAGAATAACAGCAAAGGGTTGGTGAAGCTCTCCATATTCTCCACATATTATATCCTATTCATTATTTACATGTTCCTTAGACAGAAGGGGGCTTTTTTTCTCAGACCAGAAGTTTTGAAATGAGCGATCTTGCATGCTTAGCCATTTTTCTCCAAATGGAGGTCAACAGGTCACAAAAAAAAGGCACTTACATCTACTGTTACATCATCCTACAGCCTATTACGTAGAAATCTGGTGGAAGTTAGGATCAGAACATAGATCCTGTGGGTAAGGACAGTAGCACGGCCTCATTATTGATAATAAACAATCAGTCTGATTGGTGTTGTCCACTGACTCTGCTGCACTTACACCAGCATCTTGTGTTGTTCCAACTATTGTAGCTTATTTTCTACTTGAGTATCAAGAGGGTTAGGAACAGATCTTATTTTTCAGTATATAGGTTTTGCATCCTGACCAATACAAATGTGAGCCCTATGCCCCTCACTCTGGGTGTCCTTGAATAAATCTGCTTAGTACTTTAGAAGCTTGTCCAAACCTGAATGTTGCACTAAAATTGCAGGTCTCTGGCTAGTTTTGCCAGAGTTCCCAATGCTGATCTCTGTCTGTCACTGTCCATCTGTGTCTGTGGTCAGCCACAATCATTAATAATTTAATTTCTCGATTCTTCTGATTTCAGGTCATCTCACCTGCTCTCTTAAATGCCTCACCTGAGCATGTGCATAACACTGTGCCAGTAAGGGGGATGCTACTAAACTTTGCAATGTAAATGTCCACCACATGACTGAATATTCTGCAGCATTATCTATGCTTTTTGACAACTCATTACTATCACCCTTTATATTACTCTTAAAATTGCTGCCCGGGGCAACAATGTTGTTTAAGGCATCATCCTCATTCTCCTCCTTTACCTCAGCGGTGTGTAGGGGGCAGTCTTCCTTGCTTGCTATTTTTTTTCCTTGCTGTCTAACATTTTGTGGACTAATATTGTCCATATTTGTTGTGCCTTGTCTACCTCTGCAGATCCATATCTATTTTACAGTACAAGCATCAAGCTGCTCTGACTGGACACAATTGATCTGAATGACAATATTCAGCAGGTTTCCAGCCTTCATTCTAACCAGACCTCAGTGTCCTACCAGGGCTGTCCTTGGTGGTCATGTGAACCTGGGCCTGATGAAGAAGACATCACCATTTCTACACTCATTGTTTGACTCACAGCATACAAATGCGTGGCTGCATCCAGCATCAAATTAAATTTCCTCACATTTTCTAAAGTTACTTCCATGGCTAAAGCAATCGTATATGCTTTTTCAAATGTGAACTGTGGTATATTAAGGAGGTTAGCCTGAATGCTTTCATCTGTAAGTTCACGAACAAAAAAAAATCACTTAATGCATGGTACCAAAACATCCCAAAGTTACAGTGGTGCAATAAATTCTATAGCTTGACAATAGAGCCACCAATCATTTCTCAAGGCTTTTGACTGTGACTACAGAAATATACAGCCTTCAAAAATTCTGAGGGCACTGGATTGAAGGAATTTCACAATATTTCAACAGCTTCATTAAATGAGACATCGATTGCCTCTGAGGTGCTAATAAATTAACTGGCACTGTTGTGGGTATCTGACCTTATTTCCATCAGCAGAGTAGCTTTCTTACACTTCTGAATGTCTGTATTCAGTTCACTGTCACTCTCTTCCACAACTTATACAATCTTAGTAGAACAGAGAAACCTTTCCATTCACTCCACATATGAAAGGCTGCTCTCATTTTATCATAATTACTCAGCCTTCAACTGTATCCAATATGCCATCTTTCTGTGAGCTCTATATGTATTCATGATTCATGATTTGATTGACTAAAATTCCACCCTTGGCATATTTTTTTGTGTTTCTTTGAGGTTCCCAGCTCAGATTGGTCTCACTCTCTGATGTTCATCTTCATTGCCTGTATTGTGATAGGCTCTGTATGTAGCCTTGTGGCCGATGAACTGAACACATTTACAAACTCAACTCAGCATAGCAGGGGTCTCTCCAGACTAGTTCAGCAAGCCTCCACAGACAATTGACTGCTTAATGGTACTCACTTTACAACCAATATTAAATACACTACTGAAGCACTAAATAAACATTTGCTGAAATTGGGCCACAAAATGAAATGCATCAAAATGTCTAACATATAACATTCCACAAACCTTATCAATTAGTAATGCATAATGAATTTCAAAGACCTTGTCGGGATCATAAGTATACTCAGCTGCTAAAATTGTATGTAAAAGCAATATACACAGTAGAAATGGAACCTAATCAATTGAATCATAAGAAGACTATCTCTCGCACCAGCAGTTGTCCAAGAACATTGAATATTGGAAAACACAAAGTAATCCCCATTGGTCTGAAAAAAAATGGAAAAAAATAGGCCTTGTAAAAAAGTACAGAAAAGGAATTTAAAATGGAAGATTCATTGAAGCAATACCACAGCACAAAGCAGCAATAAATAATGCATATAGAATGAAGTGCTGCATCTGCAAATACTTGGAAAGCATTTCCCACAATGTTTAATTTATCCTGCTGTGTTATACTGGAATACAAGTATAGTTAGCATATTCTAAAGACAGAGGATGACAAGGTTGTGCTTCAGGTTTGGCATCATTTGTAGGACCAGTCTTCAAACCAAATGTGGACTGTTGCAATCAAAGTTGCCTTTGCCAGTTATTGGAAAGTAGTATCATTGCAGTTTTACCATAAAAAGACCTGCAGCAAGTTTGCAGATGACACAAAGGTCGGTGGTGTTGTGGATAGTGTAGAGGACTGTCAAAACTTGCAGATGGATATTGATAGGATGCAGAGCTGGGCTGAGAAGTGGCAGATGGAGTTCAATCTGGAGAAGTGTGAGGTGGTACACTTTGGAAGGACTAACTCCAAGGTGGAGTACAAGGTTAATGGCAGGATTCTGGGGAATGTGGAGGAGCAGAGGGATCTGGGGGTTCATATCCACAGATCCCTGAAAGTTGCCTCACAGGTGGATAGGTAGTTAAGAAAGCCTATGGGATGTTAGCTTTCATAAGTCGTGGGATTGAGTTTAAGAGCTGCAAAGTAATGATGCAGCTTTACAAAACTCTGGTTAGACCACACTTGGAGTACTGTGTCCAGTTCTGATCACCTCATTATAGGAAGGATGTAGAGACGTTGGAAAGGGTGCAGAGGAGATTTACCAGGAATAAGCATATGGAGGAATTTAAAATAGAGGAATATGTGGGAGGAAGGGGTTAGATAGTCTTAAGTGAGGTTTAAAGGTCGTCACAACATTGTGGGCTAAAGGGCCCGTATTGTGCCGTATGATTCTATGACACCTCAGTCACTTGTCCTGCCATATTTCCCAAAGGTTGGTCAAGCTTTACCTTCTCCCTAGTAGGGCCTTCTATATGTTACCTGAGGAAACTTTTGTGAACACATTGACAGCCCATCTAAGCCCTTAGCACTATTGCAGTCCCCACCCTACGTTCGGAAAGTTAAAATACCCTACTATGATAACCCTTTTATTAGAAACCATAGAAAACTACAGCACAGAAAACAGGCCATTCACCCTTCTAGTCTGTGCTGAAACATTATTCTGCCAGTCCCATTTACCTGCACCCAGCCCATAACCCTCCAGACCGCTCCCATCCATGTATCTATCCAATTTACTCTTAGAAGTTAAGAGGGAACCCGCATTGACTACATCAGATGGCAGCCCGTTCCACACTCCCACCACTCTTTGAGTGAAGAAGTTCCCCCTAATGTTCCCCCGAAACCTTTCCCTTTTCACCCTGAAGCCATGTCCTATCGTATTTATCTCTCCTAATCTAGGTGGAAAGAGTCTACTTGTATTAACTTCGTCTATGCCCCTCATCATTTTGTAAACCTGTATCGTATCTCCCCTCATTCTTTTGCGCTCCAAGGAATAAAGTCCTAACCTGTCCAATCTTTCCCTGTAACTCAACTCCTGAAGATCCAGCAACATTCTAGGAAATCTCCTCTGCACTCTTTCAATCTTACTGACATCCTTCCTGTTGTTTGGCAACCAGAACTGCACACAATACTCCAAATTTAGCCTCACCAATGTCTTATACAACCTCACTATAACATCCCAACTCCTATACTCAATACTTTGATTTATGAATGCCATAAATGAAATCCTGAAAGGGATGTGAAAATTACCTGTCAACTGTGGAGATGTTGTTCTAGCACTATAAAAGACAGTGAAGCCCATTGAAGCTCTCAGATGATATGGATGGTATCAATGTCTTTTGTTGAATTAGGGAACTCTGAACCACTACCACTGCTTTGGAGGGTCAGTTGCCACCTTCAACATGGTAGTGCCATGATGAAGCAATAACTTGATGGGAAGCCTGAAAATCTACATAAACTTTGCCTCCCATGTTGCAATTTGCATACTGTCTCAACAAGGATTTTCTACCTCCTCCCACAATGAGGGTCCCTATGAGAGAAGGGAATAAAAATTCTGGTTGGGACAACATACAGAATAGCTGTTGTAACATTAGTTTTATGATATTCTTCACTGCAAGACTGTTCACGCCCTAGACAGGCTTCCATGATTCCTACTTTGCAATCGTGACTACACTTTAATGGCTATAAGTTGCTTCAGGGTATGCTCTGAAAAATCCAATTTCAGTGCAAGGTCTTCTCTTTACGGAGTTACACTAATTTGCCCCATTGTAGTCCCTAACAGCAGTGCACTGGGCTGTGACGTGAATAATGGTGAGGAAGGATTATTTGGGTGGTCCCTTCATTCAAATGCACTCATGGTGTCAGTCTGTAGACTACAATGCTGCCTCTTGATGGGTAATTTTGTCATGGGTCTGAGTACTGGCCCTTGATTTGGCTCCTTAGATGCCTTGTTGTACAGCACATGGAGTCCATGCTGGACTGATTGCATAATGACACACACCTGAGCCCCATCAGGGGCCTAGCATAAGTACCTGGGTTT